>JAXIVD010010250.1:0-10000 GCA_036785275.1 Cancer borealis
CGTACATACAGCGTATATTAATGTGAATCTGGATATAGGAACACCAGCCACTACCCTGCCTTTTATAGTTAGGTTTCCCCTCCACAAATTTCGGGGCCTTGTTTCATGTACATTGTTACCACACCCTTATACCCTGCCGAGAGTATGACACCCCTGCCAGCTAACACCCTTCCCTGCCTCTCACTCATCCTCTGTCCCAATGCAATGCCCATACACACATACACATATACGTACACACACCCACACACCCTCTACCGCACCCTACCTATGCAGTGTCATGATAATACAATGCCCACCCTACACTATGACAATATCAATCAATACCCCTCAACCACCATCACCATCACCATCACCATCACACCATCACCATCGCCACCACCACCACCACCACCACCACCAGTAGTAGTAGTTTCATGAACAATAATAAAGCAAAAAAAAGAACAGAAAATACTATTGAGCTTTTGAATTTAAAAATGTAATATATTGTACCTTAAGACAGCTGAGAAAGAGAGAGAGAGAGAGAGAGAGAGAGAGAGAGAGAGAGAGAGAGAGAGAGAGAGAGAGAGAGAGAGAGAGAGAGAGAGAGAGAGAGAGAGAGAGAGAGAGAGAGAGAGAGAGAGAGAGAGAGAGAGAGAGAGAGAGAGAGTACAAAAATGAGTGTTTTGCAAATGTAAGAGCAAAAGAAACATAAAAGTACAGAGAAGACAACCTGACTGGAACATGTGTGAGCAATTATCTCTCTCTCTCTCTCTCTCTCTCTCTCTCTCTCTCTCTCTCTCTCTCTCTCTCTCTCTCTCTCTCTCTCTCTCTCTCTCTCTCTCTCTCTCTCTCTCTCTCTCTCTCTCTCTCTCTCTCTCTCTCTCTCTCTCTCTCTCTCTCTCTCTCAAATAATAATAATAATAATAATAATAATAATAATAATAATAATAATAATAATAATAATAATAATAATAATAATAATAATAATTTTCAAACCATGAAAATCAAGCAAAGTATTTTCTATTTCTTTCTTTCTTTTTCACTTTGTTACAATACCTTCCCTTCAGGTGACTTTCCCCTCGTAAGGCAAGTGTACTCACCAGGAGGAGGAGGAGGAGGAGGAGGAGGAGGAGGAGGAGGAGGAGGAGGAGGAGAGGAGGAGGAGGGAGAGGAGGAGGAGGAGGAGGAGGAGGAGGAGGAGGAGGTGTATTGTGTATGTCATGCGAGGTACAACGTTAGATTACATTATATTATTGTATTACGTCCAGTTGCAATTATACTAATAAGAGTAATGCTAACACACACACACACACACACACACACACACACACACACACACACACACACACACACACACACACACACACACACACACACACACACACACACACACACACACACACACACACACACACACACACACACACACACACACACACACACACACACACACGTCATGTAGATTTGGTGGTGTACATGTGTGTGTGTGTGTGTGTGTGTGTGTGTGTGTGTGTGTGTGTGTGTGTGTGTGTGTGTGTGTGTGTTGTGTGTGTGTGTGTGTGTGTGTGTGTTCTCTTCCATCTGCTGCCGTGATTGATTAGATTTTCATTACAGGTGTGTGTACATGTGTGTGCGTGTGCGTGTGCGTGTGCGTGTGCGTGTGCGTGTGCGTGTGCGTGTGCGTGTGCGTGTGCGTGTGCGTGTGCGTATGTATCGATTGTTGTAGTTGTTATTGTATTTTATTGTTATTATCAACTGAAATAGTAGTAGTAGTAGCAGTAGTAGTAGTAGTAGTAGTAGTAGTAGTAGTAGTAGCAGTAGTAGTAGTAGTAGTAGTGATCATAATGAAATTCAATAAAATACAAATAAAATATAAAAAAATATTAACACACAAGAAAAAATAAATTGAATGAAAATAAGAAAAAAAACACTGAAGTTGTCAAAATATGAAAGAAATAATTATAACAAAAAAAAAAAAAAAATTTCAAGAAACCGAACAAAGAACAAACAATGAATGCAATAAAGAAAAAAAACAATTATACACTAACCACTACATTTTCCTAACTCACTCTTTCTACACACCACAAAAAAAAAAAGAGAAATAGAGAGAGAGAAAAAAAAAAAATCAAATTAAAAGATCAACATTTTCTATACACTCCCTTAGAAGAAAAAAAATTAAATAACTAAACAAACAAACAAACAAAAAAAAAACTAACACTGAGACACATATTCCAACATTCATAAATTTCCAAAATCTTCTCGAGTTAATAAAAAATAAAAATATATATTCCTTACTGTTCTAATACCACGTAACTAATCCCCGTTTTCTGTTCGCTGGTTTAATTTAAGAGCAAACCAAGAGGGGGGGGTTAAACTATATATTTTCACTATCGTTTCGTTTTAACTATATACACACTCTCTCTCTTCTCTCTCTCTCTCTCTCTCTCTCTCTCTCTCTCTCCTCTCTCTCTCTCTCTCTCTCTCTCTCTCTCTCTCTCTCTCTCTCTCTCTCTCTCTCATGTATGCACCTCCCTTTCGCATATATATAGTGCACTTTTATTCCATTTTCATCTGTTTTTCTTTTTTTTTTCATTAATATTTCGTACTTTAGGTATGTGTAACTTGCATGTGTGTTGCCTGACCCATCCCTCTTGTGTGTGATATTCCATGGAGCATTTGTTTGTTTATTTTCTTCCTCTTCTTCCTCTTTCCCCCCAATTTATTCTCGTATGTTTGCCCTTCCCCTGGTTCAATCTTTTAAATGAGGATGTCCCCCCTTTTTTTGTTTGTTTGTTTGTTTGTTTGTTACTCTCTCTCTCTATATATCTCTCTCTCTCTCTCTCTCTCTCTCTCTCTCTCTCTATCTATCTATTTGGTTCTGTTTATGTCTTTTTGCTGTTAACGTTTCTATTCAGTCTACTACTACTACTACTACTACTACTACTACTACTACTACTACTACTACTACTACTACTACTACTACTACTACTACTACTACTACATTATTATCCTTATTGTTACTCCTTTCCTTCTTCCTCCATTCTGTTCTTCTTCCTCCGTACATTCTGTTTTTCCAAGTTTTCTTTCCAATGCGATTTGTTCTTCTCTGTTCCATTTTGTTCTGCATTCCCTCCCCCTCTCCCTCCCCCTTCTCCTCCCCTTCCTCCTCCTCCTTCTCCAGTGTCTTCATCTGGTGTACCTTGACCAGTGTCCTGTTTCCATTTATCCTCCCTAGATGGCGTCCAGGAAGAGAACCACCACGACAAGGACCAAGAGAAGGAAGACAATAAGGCGAGACAGCAAGCAAAACCAAGGAACAGAAGAAGAGATAAATAAAAAAAATATATATAAAAAATTCTGAATATGATTATTTTTTCACTGACTGACTGATTGACTTACTAACCTCGTGACTTACGGCTTCCCTATACAAGTCATCTGTAAACTGACTTACGTAAATGTGATCTTTGGGCTATAGGCAATCAGAGCGTGGCTATCCCCGTGTTCCCAGTGCGTGTGTATGTCTGTTTGTGTATGTGTGTATGCGTGTGTGTATCTACCGTCCGCCTGACTACGTACGTGTCATCAGATCAATTTAGCATTGTCATGTCGGGCGGGAGGTGTTGTTAATGGAAGCGGGTGATGAAGCACGCGGGGAATTAGCCATTATAGAGGGCTTAACACTTCATAATTTGTCCTTCAACGCGAGGGGCTACGGACTGAAGTTGTTGTTTTCCGCCCCTATTAAAATGGTCACTCTATATATGGGTAGCTATATTCGCCCCAAAAACAGATAGCAAAACTATTCACACACGTAAATTTCACCCCTTGGAAACAAAAGGCCGCGGGGAGACCAGTGATAACAGGCACGGCAAGGGTAGGCAAGGATGGCACTGCTGGTATGGCACTGTTGGTACTACTGCTGCTGCTGCTACGAGACTAGACAATCATCACTACCACGATACCCAGTGCCACTTCCACCACATTTTGATATCGATATATAATGAAAAGAGTGAACATAATACCTACAAGGAAACTGATATAAAAAGTAGAGTATTGGTAAAGTTCAGATTCAATAAAAGGAAGAAAAAATAGTATATGTAAGAGATCCAGTGATTCGTTATTTACTTCCAAATACAACACGAAATATCCTTTCTCTTTTTTAATATTATTTTTCTTTTTTATTTTCCTCTTCTTTTTTTTACGGTGATTCTTTGAACGACTCATTTATACCCCAAAGGAAACCTAATCCACACACACACGCACGCACACGCACACGCACACACACACATACACACACACACACACACACACACACACACACACACACACACACACACACACACACACACACACACACACACACACACACACACACACACACACACACACACACACACGTTATACAAGCAAGCAAAGAAAGCAAATCCACATTGCTAATCCACTAAGGTAATCCAAACGGCCCTGGAAATTCTGCAAGAGTGAAAAACAAAAATTGGAGATAATGGTGAAAAAAAATAAAAGTGAGCTCGACGCACGCACATGAACGGCGCCAAAACACATGAATAAATCGTATGTAGTTGACGTCACCAAAAAATATCTATATATAGGAAGCCCCGTGCCCGCCGAGGCCTCAGTGTCCTAACCGACTTGAAGGAGAGAGAAGGTCTGTACTCACGTGGGTCTTGAGGTTCAACGGCAAGTCGACCTCGCACTTGACTGCGGTTTCCATGGCCGACAGCATCGTCACACCTGCAAGGAAAAAGAAAAAAAAGTTAAATAAGGTCATATAATTTCACAGGTAAGGTCAGGTAAATAAAATTGGGTAATATTTATGTAATGATCTCAATATACCTGTTGCATTGTCACACCTGGAAAAAATTGTTAAGTAAGATCATGCCACATCCTAGGTAAGGTAAGGTCAGGTAAATAAATTGGGTAATGAAAATATAATGGTTTGCGTCTACCTGTGTTACCTGTTGTACTTATTATTGATTCCTGATGCGTTTTATTACTTTATTCATTGTTAACTTGATGATGTCGATTGAAGGAAAGGTTTGCAAGTTAGTTAGGCAGTCAGGTGGTTCCTCAGGTGTATAAGACTCACTTCACGGATCATTATGTTTGTTAAGGAGGAGGAGGAGGAGGAGAGGAGAAGAAGGAAGATGAGAAAAACGAGGAGGAGGAGGAGGAGGAGGAGGAGGAAGAGGAGGAGGAGAGTATCAGACTAAACTACCACCACCACTACCACCATAATTAAGTAACTCTATACCCATCCACATACCCATCCACCCACATACCCATCCACACTACCACTCTTACTCACTCACTCCACCCATTGCCCACTCATGTATACTCATCATCACTTCTTCTCATCCATAACCACCCTCATCGTCCTCCCTCCCTCCCTCTCTCTTTCTCCCTCTTACTTATACCTTCCCCTTCCCTCACACCACCACCAACGGCCCTTAGTAGCCTGCCAAGGAGACTCTCTTTACCTGTATTCATTCGTCAATGTCATGGTTATTATCGCGTTAAACAACTTCAGCAGTCGATAAGTCTTACACCTGAACCGTCTCACTGCTTCTCCACCACCTGACTTGATAGTATAAGAGCTGGACGGGAGGGTGAAGGAAAGAACATAGGTAGAAGGATGGTAAGAGAATCATAGGGTAAGCATAAGCCACTGAGGGTAATGGGAAGGAAGGAGAGATGCGATAGAAAGAGATTGATGTGAGAATGATAAACTTGCGAGCTTATGAATGGAAGAAGAAAGATTTAGGCATGAGACAATGAAAATAATTAAGACTAGCACTGCAATGAATGATGAATGATAGAAAGGAAAAAATGAAAATAACGCGGGAATAAGTAAAAACTAATAAACATGTGGATGGATGGATGTAAAGGAGAGTTTAAAATGGGAATAATGAATGCACGGATGGAAATAAAATAACAACAACAAAGGGAGGAATGAAAACAGAAAAAAACAAGAGGAAACAGGAACGAATAGGAAATATAAATAAATAACGAATTAGAGGAATGCAAGGGGTAAACACACGACTATTCTGTCCTTACGGCATAGATAAACAAGTTTTTGCAGGTGGTGTTTAATGGGGAGGTGTGTGTGTGTGTGTGTGTACAGTGGTAGAGCCGGACATCAACTAAGCTACGTGATACGAGCCCTCAGGAACTCACGAGCTATGAAACAGAAGCATGAAGGTTCAAACCACACACGAGCTCATTCATACACTCGTTCGCTCGTAAACATTCACCTCATTCACTCGTTAGCATTCACTTCGGACAACTATCGTAGAGTGACTAAAGGATGAACGGAGAAACGAAATAACGATGAAAAAAACTGATTTAGTGAAACATGAGAGAGACAACCGGACAAATAAACGAAAGGAGGGAGAAAGGAAGGAAGGATGGCAAGAGAGATGGAGAAGGTAAAGAGACCAATCCAACTATTATCACCCCCATTATCTTCGAATCCTCCCCATCAACGATTGCATGATTGGTATGTTGCTTGGCCTTGTGTCCCCCCCTTACCCTGCACCACTCTGTCGCTGCAAGTCAAGAAATGAGGGCGACCTTATCATCACCTTAATCACCACCATTACCATCACTATCACTACCACCGCCCGATACCATAACCCCGCCCAGCCCAGCCCAGCCCTGTCCCGCCCCGCCCCGCCCGTCCCTGCCTCGCCCCGCCGCCGGCCCTCATCGCCCGACAAATGGTAGAGGTGGATGGCCGAGGGTAGGCAAGGGGGTGGATGGGGATGTGTGGGCATGGAGGAGTACATTTATTACATGTAATGAAACTCCCAGCTGGCCGTAAGGTCCGGCCACGCACTGCCACCGAGCCGTGGTGTAAGTGAGATATTTATCGCTTATCTATGTACATGTCATTACGCATTCATAGCTTGTTTTCCATTACAGTGGGGCTTGATATTACATCCATTTCTCCAAGTAATGGGTTTTGACGTCTGCAGCGGGAGGAGGCGAGGAGCCGGTCCTGACGAGGCGGCGCAGCACCCACGAGGAGTTGCAAGTATGTGTATGTGTGTGTGTATGTGTGTGTGTGTGTATGTGTGTGTGTATGTGGGGCAGCAGTGAGTGGCCTCCGCCCACCCTCATCTGCATGTCATCAAGCGGCGCGCGGCGGGGACGGCGCCGCCACGCTCGCTGCAACACACCGCCGGCGGCACAACACAGCACGCGGAGGCACACCGCATGACCACACGTTACGCTGCAGCACGTGACGCAAAGCGTATTCTTACAACACACACGCAACACAATGCACACACCGCCGCCGAACATCAACAGTCACACAGACGCATACACTCACGCTTCAAAGTATACATACAAAAATGCATATGAATGTAAAATGCATAAAAAAGTACTTATAGCCGCATTCCTACATACATGTACGGAAATAAATCTAATGTGTATGATCCTACGGAAAATACATTTATGGCGCGGCACTTGATGCATTGAACAATACTGCAAATTTTCATTGTTTGTTTTTACTCTACTTTATATATGAAACTCATTTATCAAATGCTGTAGAATTTTTAAATAATAAAATTCAGTCCCTATAATTTGTTGCATATAAGTGCATTCAATTATTTTGTAATTGCCTGTGTTGTGCCTTGTTATTATCACTAAAGTTTGAATATTTTCATTTCCACTGTTCTGTTTTTTATATTTTTGCGTTCGAGTATTGGGAGCGGCGTCAACGAGGTCCGCTTTAACAGACGCACACAACACAAAAACACACACAAACATACCATGCACACACACACACACACACACACACACACACACACACACACACACACACACACACACACACACACACACACACACACACACACACACACACACACACACACACACACACACACACACACACACACACACACACACACACACACATCGTAAGGAAAATCTCGCATTGGTCACCACTATCCTGCCTGTTACCTTCCCTTCATCATCATCATCATCATCACCATACAACATACATAAAGATAACCCAACAGAATCACACATCCCAACCCCCGCGCCGCGAGAGCCACCTACAGCGACGGCGGAACCTCCATCCAGGGCCGCGGGGTTACTGGAGAGATTACAGCAAAATGAGGCACGCTGATCGAAAGTTTCCCATCAACATCACACAATGGAGAGGACAAGTAAGGACGATCTGAACACTTGAAGGAGTGAAAGGTGAATGGTTTCGAGAAGAATACAGGTAAGATATATATACTTACTGGAGAGAAAGAAAGAAAGAAAGAAAGAAAGAGAAAAAATTGATTGGAAGACGAAAAATCTATGAGAAGAATAAAGAAAATTGTCTAACTGGAGAAATGAGTGATAGAGGAGAAGCTTGTTTAGAGAAAAGAGGAAGAGAGGAAATGAATGAAAAATGAGTGACCATAGAAGAATAGGAAAAAAAGTTAATGAACATATCGAAGAAAATTTATATAAGAAAAGGAAAATAAACAACATAGCATAATAGATAGAAAAGGAGAATGACAAGTGAGTTGAAATCATAATCAAAATAATAATAAAAAGTAATGGAGAAAGAAAGAAAGAGTGAGAGAGTGTGAGAGAGAGAGAGAAAAAGACGGCTAATATTTTGCCGAAGCAGTGATATTGTGTTAACTCCTTCATCGTCAAAATTGAAAGAGCAGACAGACTGTCATCGCTGCAAGTCAAACAGCAAAGCAAAACGATAAAAATAAATTCATCACTTAAATAACAAGAACATTGCAAGACTAAACATTAAAAAATAGTGAAGAAAAAAAGAAAAAAAGTCACCTAGTATTGCACCACTCAAAAAAAAAAGGAAAAGAAAAAAAAGAAAGCTAGGGATGAGAGAGAGAGAGAGAGAGAGAGAGAGAGAGAGAGAGAGAGAGAGAGAGAGAGAGAGAGAGAGAGAGAGAGAGAGAGAGAGAGAGAGAGAGAGAGAGAGAGAGAGAGAGAGAGAAGAGAGAGAGAGAGAGAGAGAGAGAGAGAGAGAGAGAGAGAGAGAGAGAGAGAGAGAGAGAGAGAGAGAGAGAGAGAGAGAGAGAGAGAGAGAGAGAGAGAGAGAGAGAACGACAATTCGCCTCTCTATCATACAAGTCGGGTGTCACTTAACATTTTCAAGCGTTCCGTCTCTCACAACCAGATTAGCACCATGTGTCATTGCCTAATTTGTCCGGGCTAAGTATACTAATCGGACCGGTAATATCAAGAAATTAGATCTGTCTGCCCTCGCACCGCCCATCACCCCCTGTTCCCCTGCCTCCTCCTCTACCCCTACCACCCCCTGTTCCCCTGCCTCCTCCTCTACCCCTACCATCCCTGTCACGCCCCAACATTCCTTCTTTTTTCCCCATTTTTTTCCCCTTTTCCAATTCAACGTCAAAGTGGCCTCACGTGATGTCTAAATTTTGGCGTGAGAACGTAGAATTATTTTGATGTATGATGTATTTGTGAATGTATGTATGTGTTAGGATGTATTTTGTGTGTATTTCGTTAATATGGGAACGTATTCTTGTATTATATATTTTTTCTTCTTCTTTCTTCCTCTCTTACTCTCTCTCTCTCTCTCTTTATCTTGTTTCTCTTGTGTTAAAACCATTTTTTTTTGGATATAATAATCGATACAAAAAAAAAAAATATTAATGAAAGCAAGAAAAAGAAAACTTGGGCTCTATCAAATATTTTTTCACGTAATAATTTTTCTCTTGTCTCTCTTTTTCTTTTTCTAATATATTTTTTTTTTTTTCGGTTCTCTTTCTCTCTCTCTCTCACTCTCTGTCTCTCTCGTGTCTTTGTCGTCTCGATCTCTATCTCCTCATCGTCGTTTTCTCTCTGGTAATTCTCGCTACACACCAGGATTTATCGTTCTATTTTGCTTTCACTACATTTCATATGCATTATTTTAACCTTTCCAGTCCTTTCCGTTGCGTCCCCAGCTTCATTTCCCGTTTTGCCTCTCATTTTAGCTCCTGTTGGTCATTCCTCACATTTT
>JAXIVD010010251.1:2500-13717 GCA_036785275.1 Cancer borealis
AGACTCACGTTTGCAGGTGTACACAGGTAATACCACAGCGCCTTGTCATTCTTAATGTTCCTAATTTACCGGGACAAAAAAATATAAAATCTAAATTATGGGTTTGTGATTAAATTGTAATAAAGCTTCATGTAATGGAAGGTTTGTGATTGGTTTTGCAATAGACTCCTACAAAATCAAAGGTTTATTATTGCCTTTGTAATAAGCCTGTAGCCAATCACGTGATGATGATTGCCATTGCAGTAAACCCGGGGCAATCGTGTGTTTATGAGCGTAATTTCAATAAATTTGTACACAATAATGGGTTTAATGATCAGAAATGGAATATTTTCCCGCCAAATTACGTGTTTTATATCGATTAGCTCGGTTGCAAATCTGAAGAGAGCCTCTGTAGGTGAAGCCGAGGAGGGGAGGAAGGTCGCTGTGGGCGTTAAGGGGGAAGGAGACATAGGGGTAAAGGAAAGTCCAGAGGGAGGCAGGGGATGAAGAGAGGTGACAGGAAGGTGTTCACAACCGTCCTTCCATTCCCTTTCTGGCCGCCTTTGATGCACCGTGACCTCTATTAGTACTGGGCAATAAAGAGAAGACCACCTTGCACGACGCACCTCAAAACAGACTCAACACACCTGAATGGTCTCCCTCGGTGTATATTTTTCTCCTTTTTTTCGTTATGGAAATCACGATCTCGGTGAATCCCATTTTAGTACGAATGAAAGGGTGTAACAATGTCTCTCAGCGTGGACACATTGCACGTTACTAATCAGATGGTAAATGCATAAGTGATATATGTTCTTCTTCTATTAGTTATTCAAGAAGCTGACCTTTGGCTGTGCTTGGCTGAGTTAGCGGATTGAAAACAAAAGCAACACGAGGGTCTTGTATTCGGCCAATCCAAGAGACCATCAGTTTCGATAAATATATCTTGTCTCTCGGTGTGGCAAGGCAAGGCAGGGACGGTCAAGACAGGGCTGGGCAGGGTAGGGCAGGGCAGGGCAGAGCTGGGCAGGGCTGGGCAGGGCTGACCAGGCAGGGCAGGGCAGGGCATGGCAGGGCAGGGCAGGGCAGGACAGGGCAGAGCAAGCCTGGGCAAGGCTAGGCAGGGCTGGGCAGGGCAGGGCAGGGCAGGGCAGGGCAGTGCAGGGCAGGGCAGGGCAGGGCAGGGCAGGGCAGGGCAGGGCAGGGCAGGGCAGGGCAGGGCAGGGCAGGTCAGGGCAAGGCTGGGCAGGTGTAAGCTATCAAACTGTAGTGGCAAATGTAGTTTATTGTGTCATAGATTGTATCTGAAATGCCATCACAGTTTGGTGATTGCCTTCTTTTTGCCGTTCATGATGTACTGTATGATTGTGTATTTCTTGAACACACGTTTTTGGTAATAGCTTATAGGGAATAGTATCACTTTAGCAGAATCTTGATCATTTATTCTTTGCGATGTGATTTTGTTTAGTTTTTTGGCTTTAGTTTTCCCTTTTCTTGCACTAAAATAGCTTTCTCCAGGCTGTACATTTTCTCTTCACTAGGTGCTACAGTGAGGTCAGTGTTCTTACGTGTTCGTCATTGTGCGTTAAGTTTCCAATATAAAGTTTCATGACCTTATGCACATTTGTATGAAAAAACAACAAAAACCAAGCAGTGAATCCGTGCTAAGATACAGCTTGAAGTTAATAATTTAGAGGTAAATTTCTTGACTCAAAATTTACGTCAATCAAAATTTGCACTCTGATGTGTCTTTACGAAGGTCGACATAAAATAATCTTTCCTCTCTTCTTGTATATTACTTTGAAGAATCTTAATTGTTACCTTGGCTTGATTTTGCCAACAGAAGTATCTTTTATATTTTATAATTCTAACTTTTTTTTAGAGCGGCATGTGAGTGTGGTTTCTTTTTAATATTCTTTTATTCAATTATTTACCTCTTGGTGTATAATAATAATGCATTTTACCTATTCCTGTGCTTTCGATGATGACGTGTCTGTACCGCCCTGTCCTCCCTCCACCTTCCCTCTTATTGCGACCTACTTTATGAGCAATTATATAGTAAGAGTCTCTTTTTCCTCCCTGACTCATGTTCACATTATTATTTCAGGCACCCACCCACCACCTCTCCCTTCCTCATTAGCATTAGTCACTCCCTTCTCTCCGTTCCCTTGTCTCTCCATTCTTTCGTCTGTGTTCTTCGTACAAAAAATAAGTAGTGTTTTTATTTATGCTTGCCTTCGTTAACTGTTTCTTTACTTCTTTCCTTTTTTTGTTTTGTTTCTTCACGTGTTATATGTTTCGGGTGTTTTTTTAATGTATTTTTTTATATATTTGCTGCATTTAATTGATGGTGTGACGCTTAGTGACACACACACACACACACACACATACACACACACACACACACACACACACACACACACACACACACACACACACACACACACACACACACACACACACACACACACACACACACACACACGAATATTAGCGCACAACTCACAAGCTATGTTTTGAGGTTTTGCCGTTAAACTTTATTACAATTTACTTAAATACTTCCTCACTTGTGCTGTAATTCACACATAAGTGGTAACGTTTCTTAACGATTGTGCTGCTTATTTCCTGTCCCAAATCCTTTGTTTCCTCTCCTTCTACATGCACAGTAATCAACACTGAAATCATTCTCCCACACATCACCAAGAGAAAAGAAAAAAAATCCGGGATCAGTATTATATTTTCTTAATTTCTTGTGTTTAACGATGTTCTTTATCCATATACCCTCCTACTTTTATTTCCTTTCTATTCTCTTTATCCTCTTCCTCCTGTTTTCTTCATCCTCTTTCCCTTCCTCCTCATCCCCATCGGCTGAGCATGGAGAAAGTGTATTCATTACTCGCGTTTCATTCGTCTGTAAATCTCGCGCTAAGTAGCCATTAAGACGACGTGTGAATGTCATAAAGTAAACCAATATCATAGTCGATGGTCGAGGGTAAGCGTAAGGGTGAGGGTAAGGATTAGGGCAAGGGTTGGGGTGGGAACGAGGGGTGAGGGGAGGTGTGAGAGGGAGGGGATAATGAGGTTTTAGAAGTGGATTAGAGTGAAAAAGAGAAAGAGCATAGCGATAAAACAGCGAAAAAAAAGATAAAATGCAGTTTCATTGTCTACAAATCCTGACCATCTCGTCCAGCGACCACTTTTGTGTTTTTTTTCCTTTGTCTGGGGAATTAACTTAAACCTGCTTGATGTTCGCTTCGTAGGAACTGACCTCACATCCAACACACACTCCCTCGCTTCCTCAGCTGCGTGAAGGAATCGAGGGTGCGTTGTCTTGTGGTCTTATCTTAGTACTGTGATGGATCGTAATGCTGCAGGGATGACCTTGAGCTTCCTCCCTCCCTCTCTTGTTCCTTCCTTCTTGGTGCGTGTGAGTGGTACTTAATATTTAGACTAGCAGACTTAATATGTTGCAAAGAGGTAAAGAAAAAAAGTAAAGATGAAGGAGTGTAAAGTGAGGTTGATCTAATATTCCTTTTTTCTTGCAAGGCTTAAATACAAGATTTTTTAGATATTTTTTTGTTATCCTCTTTCACGTTAGATAAACCTTGAGCTTCATCACCAGTACGGGAAGGTCGGTGACATAAAACACGCTTCACGAGGAACTAATGGTTTTATGTTGGTCATTTAAGGAGATGCGGTTGGACACACTGCGAAGTAAAAACGCTCCTCATAGGTCCGAGGAATGGTTGGAAGGAGGTGTTCGGTCGTTTCCAGTAGCCGTTGTGGTTTGGAGATAACACAGGAGAGCACAAAACAATACATGTCTTGGGGATGGACAGCAATGTGCAATTTTTTACTTCCATAGAACGGATTCGTTTGCGAGGAGGAAACTTGGAGGAAATCAAGCCTTGATTCGTGCAACGTTCCGCTTACATAAGCATTTTGAGTACAAATGATATTGATACTCTCCAATCGTGCAATCCTACTAATCAGGTTAATGATATTTTTGTTTTGATAATGCGTTTTCCTCTGGGAGTGCAAGGAAGCGTGATGCGGTATAATAATCCTCATTTATCTACATATATATTGAGTCTAGTTAATTTTCAACATTTTCTCTTTGTGGCTTGGAGTGTTCCGCGACACTGCATCCTTTCTCAGAAGCATCCGCGCGTCACCATCACGTACACCTCCACAGACCTCCATTACACTTCATTGAATTCTAGCATTAACGTCAATTTACACCCACCAAAAAATAACGTCCCTAAATGTTTCCTTCATAAAAGACATTTGAAACGCTATCAACCTGACTGTTTTACACATTCCTCTATGTACTGTAGTTGAACCTCTTCCAAAAAGTTCATCCTGCGAAGATTTTTAATACCGAGGCTGAATGTCACCAATTATTTAGTTATTGAGCATAAAAATGACGTGTTTATGACCTTTAACTGTGCTGGTTACGGGGCCAACACGCGACTCCCGGCCAATAACAGCAGCCGTCCTACAGCCTCTGCTCGCCCAGTGCCGCGATATCACCGAGGTAATGCCTAGGATAACTCTGCGATAGTTGCCGGGGGAAGGTTCTGCTGCTGTTCTGGGGAGGGGAGCATAGGATGTCCGGGGAAAAAAATAAATGTTGACACCCTCGACGATTAAATTGTAAGAACATCATCCTTTTCCTCCCCGACAATCCATGTGATGTTTTTTTTCTTATTTTGGGAGTCATACTGTGCCTGTTTCTCTCTTTTGTTTTATTACTGAAAATGTTTGCATAGAAGAGGAGAATATTGCCAAGTTACCGACACTGACTGACAAGATGACAGCTTTTATCATCCTCTTTAAGACACAATGTCCTCAAGTTCGTAGATATAACACTGATTTTTCTCTTTTTTCTAGTAATTTAGAATCAACGTTTAATTCTTACTATACATTAGTTTCCTGTATGTGTGTGTGTATGTGTGTGTGTGTGTGTGTGTGTGTGTGTGTGTGTGTGTGTGTGTGTGTGTGTGTGTGTGTGTGTGTGTGTGTGTGTGTGTGTGTGTATGTGCGTGTGCGTGTGCGTGTGTGTGTATTATTCATTATCTGTATCTTCATCACACACACACACACACACACACACACACACACACACACACACACACACACACACACACACACACACACACACACACACACACACACACCAGAGGGATGACAACGCACAAGAGTCACCCTTCGAGTCACCTCTGGACGCCACGGATGACTGACTCGGAGCCTTGGGTCGAGGGCAACACAGTGCTAACCCAAGAGAGACATTGATGACATAGTATTAGAAGATATGCTTTAAAGCCATCACTTCATAGCTTCTGATACCAAGACCTTCAATTCGCTCATTGAAGGAGGAGGAGGAGGAAGAAGAGGAGGAGGAGGAGGAGGAGGAGGAGAAGGAGGAGGAGGAGGAGGGTGGAGGAAAAAAATATACCTGATTTCTTAACGTTGCAGCTTGGACACTTTATTGTCCAAGAACTGAGATGTGTTTTGTATCAAGAACGCTTACCCAGTCATGTTACCTTGACATTCTAGAACAAGAGGATGTATAATTCCATTATCATGATTTTTTTTTCATTTAGTTTGAATAAGGTGGCGTTGTGCAATATAGCAAAAGAAATATAACCCTTAAAAAGATGGAATGGAAGCCATGCGAGGAGAGATTAATGAAAAAAATGACAACAAATGTAATATGAAAGAAAAAAAAGCGTTCTTCATAAATACCAGAATATCGTAGAAAGTAAATCAAATCAAGGAAAACATAAACATAAGAATATGAAAAAAGAATAAAGTCTGATAACAATTTGAATAGTGTGAAAACAGAAATATGCATCATGCAAAACTAAATAAAAAAAAAGTCAGGAACGTATAGAAGTAATAGTGACATCAAATGCATTGCTTTTGCCATGGACTACATAGACGCATGCCTTCATACATACATGCATGTTGCACTAATTCACACACAGAGAAGGAGAAACGGACAGGGCAGACAGTAAAAACTCACCAAGAAAGAAGAAAGTAACAATTTCTTGAAAAATACATACAAGAATAAAATTACGGTTATGTGTTCGTATGTGTCCCTTCCGTGAGAGAGAGAGAGAGAGAGAGAAGAGAGAGAGATGAGAGAGAGAGAGAGAGAGAGAGAGAGAAGAGAGAGAGAGAGAGATGAGAGATGAGAAGAGAGAGAGGAGTAGAGAGAGAGAGAGAGAGAGAGAGAGAAGAGAAGAAGAGAGAGAGAGAAACATTGGGGGGAAGGGGAGGGAGAGGGATGAGTACATGGGCTTCTGGTTTTACGTGAGGCAATTACGGCCAATAACTAGCGTTCTTGTAGCCTCGGCACGGCTGCTGGGGCCATCGGCATGCGCCATCGTTCTGGTATGTTAACTTGGCAGCTTGTGCTAACTTCGGAATGTTACCACAGTCTAAAGAGAAGGCGAGAATAGAGGAGAGAGAGAGAGGAGAGAGAGAGAGAGAGAGAGAGGAGAGAGAGAGAGAGAGAGAGAGAGAGAGAGAGAGAGAGAGAGAGAGAGGAGAGACGAGAGAAGAGTGAGAGAGAGAGACGAGAGAGAGAGAGAGAGAGAGAGAGAGAGAGAGAGATAGAGAGAGAGAGAGAGAGAGAAGAATAAAGAAAAAATAAATATTATGCTTTGGTCATAATAAAGTAGTTTTAAGAATATTATTATTTAGTAGTCACCTGAAGGAGGAGTCCACACACACTGATATAAACTCACATCCCAAAGGCAGAGTTATTGCAGCGTGAAGAGTCGTGGTCTGGTCTGAAGATGAAATAAAAGCAAAGTTTCCACGTCGTCCGTTCCAAGTTTACTAGGCAATTATGGTACCCCAGTCCGCTTGAGACCAGTTGCTTCTGGTGTAATAGAAGCCAGACAGTGTTATGTCAAGCGAAAAAAAGAATTTGTGAGGTGTAGTAGTAGAGGTGTTGATCAAGACGAGCTCAATGACGTGCGTTCGGGGGAAGTAAATGTTATGTGTTAGCGTGGAGGGGCAGACGAGCGGGTGTGTTAATGACATGTAACTCCAGCAGGGTGTCGCATGTTGTGAATGTAGATGACGAGAGGTACCGTAAGGTTAACATCAGTTGTTTTTTGTGTTGACAATGTGTGGCCAAAACACTGTTAAAAATATTACCTGGCTCTTGTTGCTTTTGTTCATGTTTATTTTTCTTTTTTACACAAGTTGAATAATTTTATTTTCTTATACCCATGACATGTTTATCTTTGTTTCTTGTTGCCAGTATGTTGCAGTTGTTCTTAGTTGCAAGTTTTTCGTTTGGTGTCCTGTGTGAGACACTTTATTTTAGTCTTGTGTGCGGCGTTTTTCGGTTTTGATAAATACATCCCACCTTTACATCCGGTGAAGGGAAATAAGACCATTTTTTTATTTGTCGGTTTTCTGCATGACGTAGTTAGATATGCAATGGACTCGCTTGCTGCCGTTCACCCAGGGGCCAAGTTACCGCATGTGATTATAGCGAAGTTATTCTTCCATTCTTCGACACACAATATTTCGCTGACTGGCTAATCTATTTTCTTTCTGTGTTTCCTTTTTTCCCCTCTGACTCTTCACCGTTTCTGTTGCCCGCACTCCCCTTCCCCCCCTTCATCCGCCAAAAGCGCGATTGCCAATCTTTTCCATCCTGTGACTTCGCTCTCTCCCTTACCCCCCCCCACCTTTCGTTGCCTCCTTCTCTCTTCTATCTCCCTTCCTCCCTTCCGTTTCTTACGCCCGCGCGCTTGATTGAGCAGGTGATGAAATGCTTTGTTAATGGTTCAATGAGCTCTCGGCTGGAAGTGGAAGCAGCCTTGTGAACCGGTTTATGCAGTTGGTAGTTTTATTTAATTTGCATGCGTCCTCAGTGTCCCTTCTATTCTCCTGCGTGTGTTTCCCTTGCTTAATGACCACAGGGTAATTCATATTTTTTTGTTTATTTGCTTCCCCCTCCCATTTGATTGCATTTCACTTCATCGAATTGAGAGGGTATAACCTGATGCACAGGGTGAGAGGAGAGAAATTAAAAACTGTAGTTCCAAGAATATTCGAAGGATGTTTCTCGATATTACAGTAGTGTGGTGTGTGTGTGTGTGTGTGTGTGTGTGTGTGTTGTGTGTGTGTGTGTGTGTGTGTGTGTGTGTGTGTGTGTGTTGTGTGTGTGCCTTGTGTGTGTCGTGTGTGTGTGTGTGTGTGTGTGTGTGTGTGTGTTGTGTGTGTGTGGTGTGTGTGTGTGCGTGTGTCAGTGAGTGGGGGCAGGCAGCAGCAGTCAACAAGCTTTTTGGCATCGACAATAAACCATAAATTCTTTAGTTTCGCTTCCGCAAGAAAACTCAATTGTTCTTTCTTTTAGGAAATCTTTTTGTGTGCCCAGCGAAAATGACGATGTTCCGGCGGTCGCCCGTCGCCTTGCCTCGCTGTGCTCCCTGTAAATCGGTGCTCACAGCCTCGCCTTCCCGTGTATCAGACCCACGCGTTCACTGACCTCATTCTTTCACTCTTGTTTCACGGCAACTACCGTCCATGTACAGATTCCTTTTCCCTTTCCCTTTCTTTTTGGCCTTCATCCATTAAGTACCCCTTCCTCACACCACCTCCCAACGGAACCATAAAATGCACATTCCGCTTCTCATTTTACTGAACACTTTGGCCGCTAAGAGGGTAATACTCCTCTCATTCATGGTATCACAGTACTTTCCTCTTGGCACACCCGCCCCTTACTCACTGAGGGTTGGCGTTGTGCTGAAGTTTGAAGCTGTGGTTCTGTTAACACTCTCCCTAGTTGACCCTTTACACCACACCTGCATTACGTTACAAATTCGCTCAAGTTTCTGTCATCTTCCAATGCAATCAAAAGAGTATCTACCGACGAAGTCCATTTCACGAAGGAGTTTCAGTTCTTCGTACCGTAATTCTTCCATGGGTCCTTGGATACGAGTGGGTTCCTAATATTGTGAGGTGTAAATAATTCTGCGGCTTGAAAGTGGGGATACTCGCTGATCACCCTCCCAGCCTGGTTTCTTTAGATGTGACCGGCCATCTGAGGGAGGACCTGGCGACTCCACCGCTCCCTGCGCACCCTAACCCGGTGGAGGAGGAACGGTCTTGCATCACGCTTGGTCGCCGTCTTGTTCTTAATTTCAGCAATGTGTACCTTGGTCCCTCGCGACTGTCTCTCGGTGACCAACAAATTATGAAGGCAAAAAAGACCTCTAACCCCAAGCACACCTCTTTACGTCCGGCCTGAGACTCACGTCTCGAAGCGAAACGAGTAAAATGATTGGAAGGCGAAAATTTAGAAAACTGAATAAAAAGACAAGAAACAAAAGAAAAAACCTAGTATGAAGAGTGCGTAAAAAAAAGCGAACAAAATACTTTGGTAGTAAAAAGCTCCGATTTGAGAGAAAAGTAAAGCTAAAAAAAAGGGTGAAATCGGACAGGTTTTGAAAGGGAGAAAGGAAAAGAGCGAGAAAGAAATCGACACAAGTTCATCATCACTTTGTCACACACTTTGCTGGGTTTTGAGAGAGAGAGATAGAAGAGAGGTGAGAGAGAGAGATGAGAGAGAGAGGAGGAGAGAGAGAGAGAATGATGAGGGTGAGAGAGAGAGAGAGATGAGAGAGAGAGAGATAGAGAGGAGAGAGAGAGAGAGAGAGAGAGACAGAGACAGAGAGAGAGAGAGTGAGAGAGACGAGAAGAGAGAGACAGAGAGAGAGACAGAAACAGAGGCAGAGACAGAAGAGAGGAGAGAGAGAGAAACAACCATTCGTTCATTCGTTCAGGTCAGTTCAGTGGCTCCCTCCGACAAAATAGAGAGAATTCATATTTTCGCTTTAGCGCAAACATGAATTATTTAATTATTTTTCCCCCCGTGAGAGGCAGGATATTCATTCGTTTTAATTGGAAAATTCCGCCAATGTTGAGTGGGTAAACCCCCCCACCCCCGACTGCCAAACACCCTCCACAAGGCCAAGTGTCCGAGCTGTCAGAGCGCCAGCTTTCATCAGATACTCTGCTTTGATGAAATAATAATAGTATTTTCACACCCCACCCCCCTCAGGAAAGTAACACTGATGACTCATGTGGCTGGTGTTTCTCTTGTCCTCTTGCACTCTGGGTGGTGGTGGTGGGTGGTGGTGGTGGTGGTGGTGGTGGTGGTAGTGGTGGTGGTGTGGTGGTGGTTGGTGGTGTTGGTGGTTTAATTCTTCTTTTTTGTTGAGTTCACCGTCAATCTATCTTTGGATGCGTCCTTTCATTGCAAACAGTTGAGTTAGTGTGTGTGTGTGTGTGTGTGTGTGTGTGTGTTGTGTGTGTGTGTGTGTGTGTGTGTGTGTGTGTGTGTGTGTGTGTGTGTGTGTGTGTGTGTGTGCGCGCGTGTGTGCGGTGTGTGTGTGTGTGTATAAACACAACACACCACAAAGAGGAGGGGGTGTAGAGGGAACAAGGCTGAGTCGATTTAAGTGTTTATCTCAGACAGTCATCTCGGAGCATGGGAATCCACGTCGTTGTTGTTTTATGCTGACAGAAGAGGGAGCAAGAAATGCGTCCCTTCGTTACTGGCTGAGGATGACGGGTAGAGGGATAGTTTCAGTTGTGTGTGAAAGAGGAGAGGAAGGAAGAGAAGAAAGAGGAAGAGTGATTAAGGGACCATAGTTTAGTACAGGGGAGACTAGGGTAAGTCTCAAAAACAGAGCAGTAGAGGTGGATGAGAAATTGAGTTCTGTAGAAAGGGGGTAAGGTAACATCAGGTACCATAAGAAAATGTAAAAGGGTTTGAGTATTGCTGAAAAGGAGGAAACTGATATTACATTAATTTTGAAATAAGTTTTAGAGAAATCCAGTAAATACAGGAAAAGTTTAATGATGTATATTGATAAGTGTCATGGTTAAGTTTGAAAAGACCGTTGTATTGGTAGTGAAGGTAAGGAATGCAAGACCAAGGCTGCAGCAAGCATGAAGATGGAGGACATGCAATTGTTGGAAGGTATGCGCCTCGTACCTCTTGAGCACTCTTCGTGATCAAGAAGTCTGAATGGCAATTAAATTAATCTTGTGATGAAAAAACATCCTTCAACATTTGCACGTTCAATGTTGCACTCGTCACGTTTCAGTTAGTCGAAAAATAATGATCTATGTCGTGTGTTCATTGCTGTTGAAGCCTCAATTCCAGCGTGTACATGTCTTGAAACATTGATTGAAAACAACGTC
>JAXIVD010010252.1:0-13716 GCA_036785275.1 Cancer borealis
CGTGGAGGGAGCAAGTGAGTTAATGGGAATCGTGACCAATTGAGGCATTCCTGAAAGCCTTGCAATATCTTTATTTATTTAGCTTATCATTGATGGTAATTCATGCTTCTTCCCACCTTCCCATGTGAGGACTAGACCCGGCGCCACAGAACTCTCAGGATCAAAATTTTCAGTGTTGTGTTACGTAATCATAAATAGTTTCCTTATTTTCATTATTACTCAAGGGCCCTGCGCTGGGGCGTCGGGCCAAAGGATCTCCGCTTCAACAGACACATTGTCTGGCGCAAGCATTGAGGTGTCAGTCATGTATAAATGTACAAATTACATATTTATAAGATTGAAACACTTATTCTGATGTACCAAAACCTTGGTTGATGACTCGTGGACCAAACGGTGTGAGGTTACAAGTGCTTCACCCGCATGCCTGTTGTACCGTCCACATAGAATAATCTATTTCTGTACAAAAAGTCAATATTTTTGACGTTGAGATCGTCATGATTGTAAATTAAATTTTTATCCTTTTATAGTTTATTTTGAGTCTGGATACTTGTGGCGTGTCTGTTAGGTGTGAGTACAATATCACATGAAACTGTATGTATTATTTTTGGCCAAAGTGCAATAGTGAGCGTGTTTTTTTCGAGGGTGGCGGCTGGGCTGTCGAGGGGAGGTTGTGAAGATTCTGCGACGCAACCCAGCTAAGGTGCAAGCGTCGCTGCTGACACATCCTCCCCTCACATGTCCCGCCCCACCCCGCCCCCTCACGAGTGAAAAATACACACAACAGACTGTTCATTCTTATATTATTTACCTAAGCTAATTTACCTAAGCTAATCTATGAGGTCTCTTCACACACACACACACACACACACACACACACACACACACACACACACACACACACACACACACACACACACACACACACACACACACACACACTAGCAAATGCCCAAATAATAACAGTAATAAGGGAGTTTAATGAACCTGAAAATGAAGATATAAGTACCATTAATAATAATTCCCCTATCCCACACTTGCATCTATCTCTCTCACTCTAATCTTATGTTCCTATTTGGGGCTTTTATGAAACTATTGACTCAACAATAACAAAACAACAAGTTATATCACAACTGCAAATATCAGTAGTAGTAGTAGCAGTAGTAGTAGTAGTAGTAGTAATAGTAGTAGTAGTAGTAGTAGTAGTAGTAGTAGTAGTAGTAGTAGTAGTAGTAGTTGCAGTAGTAGTAGTAGTAGTAGTAGTAGTAGTAGTAGTAGTAGTAGTAGTAGTAGTAGTGATTGTAAAGATAATAGTTATAATAATAATAGAATAGTAATAAGAATCAATTATAATAAAAAAAGAATGAAACTGTTGGCTCAAACGAATGGATCCGTTTCACTGCTTTGAAACTGGTCCAAGTGTTCAAGTAAAGGAGAACGACGGAGGCAGTGGCTTAGCAGCCTTGGTGGAGAGTGGACGTGGGGCCAGCGATGAAGGAGTCCTGAGGTGAGGTAAGTGAGGGTGGAATTTATAGGATCTGGTGGTTGTGGAGGGAATTTTGTGTGTGGAGGGAATTAAGGTGGAAATTAATTGAAAAGTGAATAATGAAAGGCAGGAATGGAGAAGAACGCACTGTTAAATGGTGGTAGTGAAGGAGACAAGTGGATGCTTGTTTGTTATGCCCTTAAGTAGTTACCCGAAACAAGTTAATGTGATTAGATGATTTGGTGATTAGATAATTAGTGAGTTATCATTATTATTATTATTGGTATCATTAGCATGTGTATTTAAAAGCATTATGTATCATTGTATGTTTGAATCAGTACACACTATTAAATTTTAAAAAGTTGAACCTTTTAAACATTCTCTGCAATAATTATCACCTGTTCTCTTTTTCTTTTTTTCTTCTTTTTTAGCCTTTAGTAGTAGTCATATATTTGATCCAAGTTTGCAATAAAATGGGAATAGCTTGAATTGGTCACTTCGAAATTCGTGTGAAATAGGTTATTATCCATAATTATCGTGAGCCAATGAACATTCGTTTTGGGGAAAAGGGTAGAGAATTAACAGCCAATCAACGCTTGTCTCAAATAGGATTGGCAGATGTCACGTGTGCATTATCATATTAGTTTATTAATAATTTATTGCATTAGTATTATATACGTCATTGCTGTCAACTTTTTTATTGTGTGTTGCTGTGAGGAGTTATTTATCTATGATTGAACACGTCATTTAAAATATTAATGTTTTGAAGCAACGAAGCAGTGAGGCGTGAGGGGTCAGCTTATGGAAGAGAAGAGAGATTCAGTGCGTGTGGCGGTGGTGAGGTACAGACGTGTGCGCGTGTGCGCGTGTGCGCGTGTGCACGTGCTCACGTGCGTGTGTGGTCATCCATTTGCCTCTGTCTAATAGTAATTTTTCCTCATTCCTTGTCCTCGTTGTCTTCGTCCTCCTTGGCCACACACACACACACACACACACACACACACACACACACACACATTGACGTCGTCACTCCTGCTGCTGTTGACTTCATTGTTAAGTTTGAAGTGTGTCTGTATGTGTGTCTGTCTGTGTGTGTGTGTGTCTGTGTCTGTGTGCGCGCGTGCGTGCGTGTGTGCGCGCGCGCGCGCATTTGGGGGAAAGTTTAGGTTGTTTATAATCCTTTGGGAAATTTACCGGCTTTCGTCAATAGCAAGTTGGTTATGCATTGTTCTCCATGGTTATTACACTACTGCTATCCCTCCTTACCTCCTTCCCTCTTATCCCTACCTCCTCCTGTCCTATCCCTCCCCTCCCCTCCCCTCCCTACCTTACCTTGTTGGCTTATTTCCTCATTACCGATCTTACTCCCTTTGACCTCGTTCGCCCACTTCCTACCCTTTCTGCTTTCCTTCTGCTCATATTCATATTTTCGTCGTCGTGGTGGTCACCGTTCGAGTTCTTTTTATTTATCTATTTTTGTTTTGCAGATTTTGGGACACTGTGACGAGCTGTTAGTCCTCCTGCAATGCGCCTGGATCTTCCCTTTGTTCGTTCTCTCCTTCACTCATCAGGTAATCATCAATCCTCAACCCTAACAGTATTTTCCGTTCGTTCAATCACCTCTAGTTAAACAATCATCCTTACCTCTCTGTCTTCACCCCCTCCCAAGTAATTGTGTTCCCTTTTTTTATGTATAGTATAATATATTCATGTCTGTCGTATGTAGCAGCCGTGTACTGATATATTTCCTGCATATTTTTTTCTGCGGGAGAGAATGTAATGCCCAAATGTCCTCATCTCTACTTGGGAAATATTGTCACTTGTTCTCTAGCTCTGTTGGCTCCTTCCCTCTTCCTGCTCTCCAATTTGCTCTTTGTTTACATAATTTACAATGTCACTGTTCCTCTATCCTTTTTCTCTTCCTCCCCTTTCCTCCACCTCTTACATTGTCGACTTACTTTCTCTCATCATTTTCTCCTTTCCCTCAAGTTTTTTCAGTTTCGTTACATGCAAATGTTTCTCCTCTGCTCTCGCTCCCTTCACCTCATCCAGTATCTCACTTCTCGTGCAAGAAAAGATGGTAAATGTCAGATATTATATGCTAGTTACTTGAGGAATTGATTAATATACAAAATTAAATGAACTTTCATGTGTTTATAAATATAATTTATATTTGTTGAAGAAGTGACACGTTCTTCTTTGTTCACAGAGAAGAAAAGAAGTACACCAGATGACGCCGCTACTACGTCGGGCCTTGCTGACTGATTTCCTTCCCAATCGCCCAGCCGGGCGTTGTCATGGTGTCATGGAGCCAAGCAGTAGTGGGACACTCCTGGGCCTCCGAAATATACTGGCGAAATCCGCCTACCTTTCAAAATTAAACACCGAGACCAGGCCAGCATATTTCGGAGGCCCAGGAGTCCCACTACTGCTGGCTCCACCTACACCATGACTACGCCAAAAAAAATATTAGGTGGTTAAAATGGCTGCAATAATGCTCATCCGTCATGCACCAATAATATCGGTCGGGTAAGTGACGACGACACTTCAATTGTCCATATTTCTCAAAACCCGGTGCTGTCGCCACTAGCCTGACAAGACTCATTGTAGATTCCTGAAAATAAAATTTGAATTCTTTCCTTCCTTCCAGATCCCATCGAAGAATGAAACTTTGTAGCCCTCTCATCTGGGCCTGCCTGCCTCCGGTCTGGAAAATACAAAGAAGCCGTATGAAAAGAGTGGCAAAGGTAAACAGTGGAAGGCACAAAGATGCTGGGTGAAATGAATCGCAACATAAATGCTTTTTGCCAAGTCTTGGCCATGTAGAAATAAAGTTGTGAAAAATTTCAATCTGAAGAATGAAAGTAACTGAACTAAATTAGTATACCTGAAGGCAGGAGACACTTGAGCAAGGGTAAGTTTCTCCAGTCCTCGTGATTTGCTGCCCCTAATCTTGGTTGGCCTCTGGATATGGAGTACTAGGTGACGTGAGGTGGCACTCGCATGGGAAAACCTGCAAAGATTAAAACTCTTTAACTTGTAACCAGTTAATTAATTCTACCTAATTTCTAAAAATCACTTTACATTCCTTTGAAAAGCTTATCAATGGCCTCCTCATAATTGTATAGGACAAGAGTGCCAGGACTATGCATTACACTGAACATCTTACTAATATCACCAATGAAATAAATCTATATGGATTTTCTCTGAATCGGAGTACGTAATACACCAATAATACGGTTTAACATGTTTGGACCCTTTGTCCAATATATAATCAATCGCCTCTTATCAATACCGTCAGTCAGTAAAATCTATTTCCTCTCTTGAATTCTGGGCAAAAGATCATGCTGACGATACTTAGAGTTCATTTCCCCTTCTAAGCTCATCTTTTTGTAAGTCCAAGTAACACCTCTCCACAATATCTACCATATCCACAAAACCTCTGTCAGGCCTTGAGGTCACTAATTACAAAATCGACCAATTTCCTAGGATCTCCATACTCTTTATCCAAAAGCTTCCCCATCTCCTCGAAATCCTTCTCATAACCAGTTATAACCTTACGTGGTTTCTCATCATGGCATTGCCTCAGTGCAAATGGATTCTTACCATACTTTGCAACAATTATGCTCATAAAATCATCCTTGAAATTAGGGTACATTCTAATATCATCATCAAGCCTAAGTGGTTTCAGAGCTTCCACCTTTAAGTTGGCACTGCTGACATTGGCAGCCTCACCGGGTTTGACACTTCTCCGGCGTTCTGACAATAGGCAAAGTACTTCAAAACGACTATCATCACAGTCCAACAAATAAACATTCACCTCATCAACATCAGCCTGCTTGCATTTAAATTGTTCTAAATGTGCAATTAGGTTATCACTTCCCACCTCTACTTCATGAAACAGGTCCAAGATTTCCTTGTTGACAGATTCCAAGACATCCAGCGGATCATCCTTGACCAGTCATTCCTTGCGTGTGAACCTTGCCTTTGCTGTCCCTCGAGCCCTCCTCAATGTAGTCTCGTTCTCTTCCACCATCATGCCGGCTTGAAGTTGAAATGTAGAACACGAGTGCTAGGACTATGCGTTGTCTGAATTTTATTTCAACCTGTTGGTATAGAGTAAGATTAGATTACACTGAACAGACACAACAACAATAGCACATTTAACGCACCAACAGACACTTAACCCGATAAACATCACATTAACCTAAACATATATCCACGGTATTATTTTACATCTTCACCATAACGCTCTAGAGAATTCAGGGTTAAATTTTTGCATTACCCAATGCATTTTGAGAAGGTTTTCTTAATTACATTTCCGTCGCAAATTCTTAGTTTGTGAGATATTCAATGTTTTCTGTGAGACCTTCTCTTCGAAAAATAAAGTTTGGTTTGGTTTAAACAGGGTTTTGTTATTTGTCAATGTATGTTAAGGTTAGGTTACATTAATATAGAAGCTATCAAATGTAGGGAGTTGGACGAAGAGCAGAGGCAAGACACAGACTTAAACGCCATTATGGTGAAGATGTAAAATTTTACCATATCCACAACTGACATTAATAAACAGTTAGTCCATCACCCAACATCACATTAACATTGACCCAACGCTCAGCACCACACACCCAAAGCCAACATCACATTAACCTAAACATATATCCACAGCTGACATTGATATACATGGTAATGATACAGCATAAAAGTAATACCTACTTCATTGCCTCTCCATCACTCCTGTCCTGAGTTCCATAGTCCGCTGCGCACAACCCCAATGCACCACAACAATACGGGCAGTGGATTTGGAATGGTCCGCCGTTCCCAGCTCTCCACAATACCCCTTTGCCGCCTTAATGCTACCAACCGGCTCGCCTAGTTTCACATTCCACAGCACATGGATCAGCACAACACTAAATAAAGGGATCCACACTAAGTGAAGAGCGCACTCAGCGCAGCAAGACTGAACGAAATCAATCCGTGACTGCCATTACAGACTCGACCCGCCACGTTAACATATTTAACAAAAGAGGTACGACGAGCGCATAAGAAATAAAATGATACAATTCAGTTCAAACAATACATATATCATACTGATGATACACTCCCACCTCAAAATAATATGACACTCGCATCTCTTCAACAGGAAGTAACACCACCATTCTGTGAACAGATCTGTTCATAGTCTTGTCTTTCTCTCCTTTAATCAGTGCCAGGTTTACAAAATTTATACCGCAATTGTACCTCTCACTCTACCATCCCTACCTTTCTTTGCCTTCGTAATTAGAGCTAATTTCCATTTTCCCCTAACGGTATTCGAGTCTTTGACAATCACTATATCTCCTGGTCTAATGTTCCTTTTCTCTACATGCCATTTCTGTCATACCATTAGTGTGGGGAAGTAGTCCCTTTGCCATCTCTTCCAAAATGAGCTCACAATACTTTGCATGAAATCCAGCCTTCTTTTAGAACTTTCATCATTATTTAATATAGTACCGGGAGGATCCTCAAGGTTATTACGACCCAACAACAAATCATTTGGACATAAATAGACACCTAATTACACATCGTATCCTGGCTTAATGCCAATTGGCCTACTGTTTAACAGGTTAGCTATTTCATACATTACAGTTCACTGAGGTTAGGATGCTATCTCCCACAGACTTAGATATGCCGTTCTTGACTAAACTGATTAGACTTTCACAAGCGCCATTCAACCAAGGAGCATCCCCTGACTTATTAAATGACCTCTGTATACTCTTTCTTTTCCTCCAAATTTATAAATGGCGTTTACATCCAGACCTTTTTCTATTTCAACAACCTTGTACAACAACCGGGGTCCCCTTTGCCACACCGAGTCTCTGTCCAACATGCTAGGCTCACACGGCTTTGTTGCCAAATCAGCCTCAACCCACCACCAGTCAGTGGACAAGAATTTATCCAGAATTTCTGCTATTCTGGATGCAACAAATGTTTTGAAGCTATGAGTTTCCTTTTGAATTTGTGACCGCTCTATATAGTTGAATCTACAATGTGTAGCATTGCTTGAAACTGATACTGCAGTTCCCTTTCAATGGTCTCCCTCAACCTACAAGACGATACTGGCCCGTATAGTTCCATTCTGGGTATCGTAATCTGCCGAGAGGGTGCGATCCGATTTTTTGCTGCCAGGATATTCACATCATAACCTCCAGTGCTCAAATCCCCTCTCACATAGACACAACACCCATATGCCATCATTGATCCATCTGAGAATATTATAAGCATCGGTTGACCCACTGCATTTCCAGGTTTAACGCATCTTGTAAATGACATTTTCAACCTCGAACAAACTAAATCTGTCGTTTTAGAGCATATCAGAGGGTAGATAAAACATCCTGAACAGTAATCAAATCAAAGTTGAAAAACAAGCAAGCAAGAGGAACGAAGATGATAAAGCAGTTTGAAAGAGAGAATATCAATGCATGTCTAGACTGCATGCAGATGCGTGAGTGTATTGTATTAAAGGTCCTGAAAGGTAAGGACAGTGTGGATAGGGGCAGCTGAAAGCTGGTTGCTAAGCAATTCTTATATATGAAATAACAAGGACATATCTAGTCTAGATCACTTTTAACAGCTGTACCTGAGAACACACTTTATATGAAAACCTCACTCATTGTCGCAAGCGGAGGTAATATTCTATCAATATAACAGGCTGTCACCCCCATAAAGGTGGTTAGCTAAGACAAGGCACGCGCGCACACACCCATGCACACACGCTCACCTACCACTAATTATTTAATCACCAGTATAATACATTAGCTTGTTTGTGTTAACTACTTAGGCATAACAAGCAAGCATCCACTTGTCTCCTTCACTACCACCATTTAACAGTGCGTTCTTCTCCATTCCTGCCTTTCATTATTCACTATTCAATTAATTTCCACCTTAATTCCCTCCACAACCACCAGATCCTATAAATTCCACCGTCACTTACCTCACCTCAGGACTCCTTCATCGCTGGCCCCACGTCCACTCTCCACCAAGGCTGCTAAGCCACTGCCTCCGTCGTTCTCCTTTACTTGAACACTTGGACCAGTTTCAAAGCAGTGAAACGGATCCATTCGTTTGAGCCAACAGTTTCATTCTTTTTTTATTATAATTGATTCTTATTACTATTCTATTATTATTATTATAACTATTATCTACTACTACTACTACTACTACTACTACTACTACAACTACTACTACTACTACTACTACTACTACTGCAACTACTACTACTACTACTACTACTACTACTACTACTACTGCAACTACTACTACAACTACTACTACTACTACTACTACTACTACTACTACTACTACTACTACTACTACTACTACTACTACTACTACTACTACTACTACTGATATTTGCAGTTATGATATAACTTGCTGTTTTGTTATTGTTGAGTCAATAGTTTCATAAAAGCCCCAAATAGGAATATAAGATTAGAGTGAGAGAGATAGATGCAAGTGTGGGATAGGGGAATTATTATTAATGGTACTTATATCTTCATTTTCAGGTTCATTAAACTCCCTTATTACTGTTATTGTGTGTGTGTGTGTGTGTGTGTGTGTGTGTGTGTGTGTGTGTGTGTGTGTGTGTGTGTGTGTGTGTGTGTGTGTGTGTGTGTGTGTGTGTGTGTGTGTGTGTGTGTGTGTGTGTGTGTGTGTGTGTGTGTGTGTGTGTGTGTGTGTGTGTGTGTGTGTGTGTGTGTGTGTGTGTGTGTGTGTGTGTGTGTGTGTGTGTGTGTGTGTGTGTGTGTGTGTGTGTGTGTGTGTGTGTGTGTGTGTGTGTGTGTGTGTGTGTGTGTGTGTGTGTGTGTGTGTGTGTGTGTGTGTGTGTGTGTGTGTGTGTGTGTGTGTGTGTGTGTGTGTGTGTGTGTGTGTGTGTGTGTGTGTGTGTGTGTGTGTGTGTGTGTGTGTGTGTGTGTGTGTGTGTGTGTGTGTGTGTGTGTGTGTGTGTGTGTGTGTGTGTGTGTGTGTGTGTGTGTGTGTGTGTGTGTGTGTGTGTGTGTGTGTGTGTGTGTGTGTGTGTGTGTGTGTGTGTGTGTGTGTGTGTGTGTGTGTGTGTGTGTGTGTGTGTGTGTGTGTGTGTGTGTGTGTGTGTGTGTGTGTGTGTGTGTGTGTGTGTGTGTGTGTGTGTGTGTGTGTGTGTGTGTGTGTGTGTGTGTGTGTGTGTGTGTGTGTGTGTGTGTGTGTGTGTGTGTGTGTGTGTGTGTGTGTGTGTGTGTGTGTGTGTGTGTGTGTGTGTGTGTGTGTGTGTGTGTGTGTGTGTGTGTGTGTGTGTGTGTGTGTGTGTGTGTGTGTGTGTGTGTGTGTGTGTGTGTGTGTGTGTGTGTGTGTGTGTGTGTGTGTGTGTGTGTGTGTGTGTGTGTGTGTGTGTGTGTGTGTGTGTGTGTGTGTGTGTGTGTGTGTGTGTGTGTGTGTGTGTGTGTGTGTGTGTGTGTGTGTGTGTGTGTGTGTGTGTGTGTGTGTGTGTGTGTGTGTGTGTGTGTGTGTGTGTGTGTGTGTGTGTGTGTGTGTGTGTGTGTGTGTGTGTGTGTGTGTGTGTGTGTGTGTGTGTGTGTGTGTGTGTGTGTGTGTGTGTGTGTGTGTGTGTGTGTGTGTGTGTGTGTGTGTGTGTGTGTGTGTGTGTGTGTGTGTGTGTGTGTGTGTGTGTGTGTGTGTGTGTGTGTGTGTGTGTGTGTGTGTGTGTGTGTGTGTGTGTGTGTGTGTGTGTGTGTGTGTGTGTGTGTGTGTGTGTGTGTGTGTGTGTGTGTGTGTGTGTGTGTGTGTGTGTGTGTGTGTGTGTGTGTGTGTGTGTGTGTGTGTGTGTGTGTGTGTGTGTGTGTGTGTGTGTGTGTGTGTGTGTGTGTGTGTGTGTGTGTGTGTGTGTGTGTGTGTGTGTGTGTGTGTGTGTGTGTGTGTGTGTGTGTGTGTGTGTGTGTGTGTGTGTGTGTGTGTGTGTGTGTGTGTGTGTGTGTGTGTGTGTGTGTGTGTGTGTGTGTGTGTGTGTGTGTGTGTGTGTGTGTGTGTGTGTGTGTGTGTGTGTGTGTGTGTGTGTGTGTGTGTGTGTGTGTGTGTGTGTGTGTGTGTGTGTGTGTGTGTGTGTGTGTGTGTGTGTGTGTGTGTGTGTGTGTGTGTGTGTGTGTGTGTGTGTGTGTGTGTGTGTGTGTGTGTGTGTGTGTGTGTGTGTGTGTGTGTGTGTGTGTGTGTGTGTGTGTGTGTGTGTGTGTGTGTGTGTGTGTGTGTGTGTGTGTGTGTGTGTGTGTGTGTGTGTGTGTGTGTGTGTGTGTGTGTGTGTGTGTGTGTGTGTGTGTGTGTGTGTGTGTGTGTGTGTGTGTGTGTGTGTGTGTGTGTGTGTGTGTGTGTGTGTGTGTGTGTGTGTGTGTGTGTGTGTGTGTGTGTGTGTGTGTGTGTGTGTGTGTGTGTGTGTGTGTGTGTGTGTGTGTGTGTGTGTGTGTGTGTGTGTGTGTGTGTGTGTGTGTGTGTGTGTGTGTGTGTGTGTGTGTGTGTGTGTGTGTGTGTGTGTGTGTGTGTGTGTGTGTGTGTGTGTGTGTGTGTGTGTGTGTGTGTGTGTGTGTGTGTGTGTGTGTGTGTGTGTGTGTGTGTGTGTGTGTGTGTGTGTGTGTGTGTGTGTGTGTGTGTGTGTGTGTGTGTGTGTGTGTGTGTGTGTGTGTGTGTGTGTGTGTGTGTGTGTGTGTGTGTGTGTGTGTGTGTGTGTGTGTGTGTGTGTGTGTGTGTGTGTGTGTGTGTGTGTGTGTGTGTGTGTGTGTGTGTGTGTGTGTGTGTGTGTGTGTGTGTGTGTGTGTGTGTGTGTGTGTGTGTGTGTGTGTGTGTGTGTGTGTGTGTGTGTGTGTGTGTGTGTGTGTGTGTGTGTGTGTGTGTGTGTGTGTGTGTGTGTGTGTGTGTGTGTGTGTGTGTGTGTGTGTGTGTGTGTGTGTGTGTGTGTGTGTGTGTGTGTGTGTGTGTGTGTGTGTGTGTGTGTGTGTGTGTGTGTGTGTGTGTGTGTGTGTGTGTGTGTGTGTGTGTGTGTGTGTGTGTGTGTGTGTGTGTGTGTGTGTGTGTGTGTGTGTGTGTGTGTGTGTGTGTGTGTGTGTGTGTGTGTGTGTGTGTGTGTGTGTGTGTGTGTGTGTGTGTGTGTGTGTGTGTGTGTGTGTGTGTGTGTGTGTGTGTGTGTGTGTGTGTGTGTGTGTGTGTGTGTGTGTGTGTGTGTGTGTGTGTGTGTGTGTGTGTGTGTGTGTGTGTGTGTGTGTGTGTGTGTGTGTGTGTGTGTGTGTGTGTGTGTGTGTGTGTGTGTGTGTGTGTGTGTGTGTGTGTGTGTGTGTGTGTGTGTGTGTGTGTGTGTGTGTGTGTGTGTGTGTGTGTGTGTGTGTGTGTGTGTGTGTGTGTGTGTGTGTGTGTGTGTGTGTGTGTGTGTGTGTGTGTGTGTGTGTGTGTGTGTGTGTGTGTGTGTGTGTGTGTGTGTGTGTGTGTGTGTGTGTGTGTGTGTGTGTGTGAAGAGACCTCATAGATCTGGGAGATAGTCTATCAGTATTGCGCTAGGGCTTTATGAAAGCAAAGTGGAAAGTGGAAAAATAATTGAAAATACTAAACTAGTACTTGTACAGGCGTGGGAAAAAACGTAAACGCAAACAAAATAAGTGTGATTAAAAAAAAAGGACTTTAATGACATAGGTGAAAATGTTTTCTTGTGTTGCACTTTCTTCCTCTCCATATATAGTGGAGGGATATTGGAGCTGTAACACCGATGATGCAATCTAAAGCGGAATAGCTCACAAGTAGAAGAAGACAAAGTTGACAGGCTCTCATTATTCCGTGTGTCCCTTATATGGTGACTCGATAGACAACCAAAAACCAACCAACCAGGGAAAACAAGGAAGGAGGAGACGAGAGAGAGGAGGATCGGAATGATGGGGATAAGGAAGAGGGATAAGGAAGGGGTGGAGTTAGAAAAGAGCGGAGGAAATGTATTTTGTAGCAGAGAGTACTTATATTCTTAAATATAGATGGTTTCTACAAAAACAAACGGATATTTGTAAACGTTCTTACTCGTCATGAAACATATACCTTTGAATATACATACATAAGGAATACTCCACGTGAAAAAATAAAGGAAATGGAATTGCGTCAACCTGTCCAGTAGCTTCCGATGGCCTGCATCTCTTCCAGGGCAGCGCAGCGGGCTGCCCTCCTTACAGCCACGGGCCAAGCGTCACGGCTGGCGAGGAATTATAATTAACGCCGCCAACGCAGTGGGTGGCGCAAAGCAGAATGTTTGGAACAGACAAATTTTGTTGATTGTTGAGTTCAGCAAACATGCTGCCATGAGCGAAACTGTGTACCTCATGAAAACAATTCGTTATGAATACTGAATTGAGCATTACCTTAAAGATGTTCTATAAGCCACAACACCTACATAGAGGCACAGAAAGACAGCTGCCGCTTTCAGCCACTTCCAGCCACTTCTGGCGCAGAACAGCTGCGTGGGAGGGGGGGGGGGGATGTATACTACCCGAATCAGCCTAAGCCCATAGGTGAAAAAGAGTAAAAATCCAAAACAATGACAAACACTTCAAGTAATCCTCTAACACATCGAAGGGTGACCACAACAGCAGGTGTCGAGCTGCATCATGACACTCGTTTCTCAGTGCAGGGTTGCCACGCGTTGTTTTAAAAGTGACATGGATGATCAGGTGCCAGGCACTTTACACAAATGTCGCTGCGCAACGAGAACGCTGGCCAAGTAAACGTGCTCCTCAGCGTTAGACACACAGATGCCAGCAACACAGTGATTTGAATCCACCACATTCATAATTATTATAACTAACACAAAACACGATAAACGATGTCACAAACACGACACAAGATAGTGAAATCAAGCTGTCTTTCTTTAACAATTTGTCTTTCCATGCACATCTAACCAATACAGAGATCAGGTTTCATAAATACATGAAGTTGAATCCACTTAATCAATGCAGCAGATGGTGAGGAACATAAATATTTGGTATGCGGTTGCTGTTACAGACTGATTTGTTCAAACACTGTATAGTTAAACACTGAGGAATAACACGTTTCCAATGCGTTACAGCGTCACTTGGTAATACTGAGAAAGCGGTCTGGTGCAGGACGCAGTGGGGCTGATCTGGGCACAGCAGGACCAGTGCTTCTGTCCAGGGTGTCCTTTGTGGTTGTGGCCGCATCCCATGTAACCTGCAAGCAAACAAACCTTA
>JAXIVD010010253.1:7500-10000 GCA_036785275.1 Cancer borealis
TTTATTTTTTTTTTTTTTTATTATTATTTTTTTTTACTGGTCTGAACCTGTGTCGCTAGTAGGCTTGATGAAGGCCTTAGATGGATGGTCTCTGCCCGTTAGTAGTGCGGGTTTAGATGTTTATAGTGACGCCTCGTTTTCTTATTGATAGGCTCATGCTGCCAGCGGAAGCTCCTGGCGTATATAGCTTTGCAGTCCCGTTGAGGATAGTGTTATGGCAGCATGTGGGTGATCTTAGGCCAAAGAAAAGTGGTCATTACGTCAGGGGGATTCGAACTCGGGACTCTGCTAGCCACTCAGCCACCGCCTATAGTCTTCCAAATGTTAACATATATTCCTGATGGGGCAGAATTCAGTGTTCCCATTGGTCCAACGCTGCTAAATTTCGTTAAAGCATTGTATATTCCTTTTATTTATGTACATCAAGTTCTAATTGGCTAGATCACGTAGACATGGTAGTTTTGAACCAATGGGAAGACTGGATTCTGTCTCCCCCACCAGAAATATATGTTAAGATTTGGAAGACTATAGGGAGTGAGTTATTGGGAATATATTGAGAGTGAGTTAATATTGTCGTTTATAATCACAGAAAATAATTAAATATTGACGTTTATAATTCCACAAGAAATCCATTAAATATTTACGATAAAGATAAAGGAAAGACGATTTATAAATAATTCAATTTCAAGACAAACAAAATAAGAAGCAATATTTTTCATTGTAAGCAAATCATTACAACATTAGAAAAATAGTAAATGTTATGTAATTATTGTTTATTTTAATGAATTATTATTATTACTATTGCTATTATTATTATTATTATTATTATTATTATTATTATTTGTAGTAGTATTGTGATGGAAATGGAAAATGTTTTAAGTTGAACTAAAAATATAAAGAAAAAACTGTAGAGAGAGAGAGAGAGAGTATTTGTGTTTGCACTAAAGCTAACAACCGTTCAGCACACACACACACACACACACACACACACACACACACACACACACACACACGAGCCATTGTGTGAACGGAATTTAGCGAAAGTGTGTGTGTGTGTGTGTGTGTGTGTGTGTGTGTGTGTGTGTGTGTGTGTGTGTGTATCAAACCACATCGTTTCCCAAAATTGTAAAATCCTTTCACTCTCTCTCTCTCTCTCTCTCTCTCTCTCTCTCTCTCTCTCTCTCTCTCTCTCTCTCTCTCTCTCTCTCTCTCTCTCTCTCTCTCTCTCTCTCTCTCTCTTCAATGACACATTTTCACCTCCATTAACACAGTTTTATGATAGAAACTAAAAAAAAAAATCTTATACGTTTTAACATTCATTTTCTCTCTTGAAAAGTCTCATTGTTTTGAAATTTAATAAAGTCGATGAAAGCAGCGTGACGTCATACAGCCTCTAAGCCAATCAAAGAGTAGAAAATCCGTGACGTCACTAACAGCACAACCAATGGCGCGTTTTCCTTCCTACAACAAATACACATCCTCCATTTCATTTAATCTACAGCTATAACTAATTGCTCTTTCCCTCTTTACAATTTGCCTTACCATCACCTCAACTATAATGTCAACCTTTTAGATTAACATAGCGTCATATCACCTTAGGCGCTTGATTCTTTTTGCCTAACCTAACCTAACTTAATTAACTAACTAACAACCAATGGCGATGATTACTAACTCTAAAATGCTAATATTCGCTGGCTATTTCAATATTGGATTCGTAACACTTTTGACGTTCTGAAAGACACACACATTCTAGCATCTCTCTCGTGATAAATATTAATGTACAGTAACGTGTCTATATACTACAAAACATTAATATTAAGCTGAATTCTGTCATCTAATCGATCACCATTAACACATTTATTACTACTCTTCTACTCCTGTTTAGTTTAAGAAGAAAAAATTATCCTGTTTCCAAAGAGACTAATGTTTTATCTGTCAAATCCCGTAAATAATCGAGTTAGTACTACGTGTGATTTAGGGATATTTTGTGAGTCGAAACATTGCCGAGATGGAAGGACGGGCCGAATTGAATTTTATTTATTTATTTATTTATATATATACACGAAGGAAAGTTATGAGACAACAAAGATAAATGTTATGCTAGCAGAGGTTAGGTTAGGAGTGGAAAGTTTAATTGTTTTGCTACTGTTTCTTGCTTCTTCTAGTATGTTTGTGTGCGAGAACGCTGAATTAAAGGCTTCACCGACACTGTATACTGAGATTCTAGGACCAAAGTACGTATGGAAATAGTTCGTACGCAATTGTTCGTAAGCAAATGTTCGTAAAGGGTAAAATTCGTTTGAAAAAAAGTACGTATTACGCAAAAGTTCGTATGCAGGTGTTCGTATGGTATAAAGTATGTATGTAAAATATTCGTAACGACCTAATTTAACCTAACCTAACGCGCACGAACATTTTTCTAACGAACATTTAACCTAACGATTTTTTTCCATTACGATTTTTTTTTTCCATTACGAACTTTTGACATAACGAACTTTAT
>JAXIVD010010254.1:0-5000 GCA_036785275.1 Cancer borealis
ACATAATGGGAGTAACATCCGCTCTGTGTATAATGTATTTATTCATGAACGTAACACTTCCTCTAGTATGGCCACTATCAATCGGAGCGCGGCACATGTTTATTGTTTTAGTGATGCTATAAAACCTGTTATTTTCTTACACCGTCGATCCGTCATTCTAGACAGCGAGCAGGTGCGGATGACTGCTGATTGCGCGGAAGACTGTGGTTGGATCTGGTAGTAGAAGGTTCGGGCGATACAGAACAAACGAAACATACTGCAGTCGATTGATTACTATATGCCGTAGAGTTATATTGCAGCTTAGCTCCCTCAGTTTTGAACATGATATTTATATTGTATTCGGAATTAAAGGAGCCCTTAAATTAAGTGTATATGAACCGAATCTGATTGTTGGATTAATGCTCATGCTTAAATTTTCTATACATCCGTAGCTATTTTAAATTATGGCACGAATAAATAGATTGGTGGTGAAATATATATTGTATGTGTGAAGTGACAAGCTGTCCTGTCTGCTACCCTTCCTCTTCCTTCCTCTGTTCTTTCCTCTCCCCTCCTCTTGCCCTCCTCCTCGCAGTTACCAAGTGGGTTGTTGGGGGAGGGAGTCAGCTGCTTTACTCACTCACTCACTCGCTCATTACATGTTGATCAGACGTTCGAAGCACCAGGCAGCCGTCTCGTACCAACCTTTCAGCCTTCATCTGCCTTAGTTCACGAGTCAGTAGTAATAGGATTTGTCGTTTTGGCGTATTAATAATATCAACTCTGGTTATATTTGGTGATTAAAACCATAATTATAATAAGACGAATAGCTTGGTAAGGAAAAGGTGATCGTTCTCTAGCATATCCGGTTCAGGCTAGCAAACATGACTGACAATGTTGCTATATAACTAATGAAACTTATAATTATTAAAACATCGTAAAGCAAGGAATTATTACATAACCTGTTGTACCACATGCATTCATAACAGCGTGGCGTTAAAAAAATAGTAACACAAGTTAGATTACATTATTAATTTGAGGGAATAACATAACCTAACCTTCACTATCTGGCAAAACCTAGTATTACATCCTTGCCTAGCTAGCCTTGAGGTCTCGGCAGAAGCCAGCGGGGCATCGGGGAGTTACAAGCCGGTGTGGTTATACTTCCATCCATCTGAACACTGCAAACCACACCTCACCTCACCTCATCTCGCCCATCCATCGCACGTTCATGTATATTTTGTAGTGTTAATACCGTGTGTTAGGGGATGATAGAAGACAGACACACACACACACACACACACACACACACACACACACACACACACACACACACACACACACACACACACACATACATAAAGACACCCAGACAAATTTTGGATAGGGTCGTTTCGAAACTTACAAACTTGTCGCTTCACTCGTAGTTTGAAATAATGTTGATAATAATAATGATAATAATAATAATGATAATAATTGTAATAGTTATAATGATAACATAATAATATTAATAATAGTAATAATAATGATAATAATAATAATAATAATAGTAATAATAATGACAATAATAATATTGATAATAAAGTGAAAGCAACCCTAAAAGTAACGCCCCTTACACATCCCAAACAAAGCAATGACTTGCAAACAGGGATTACATGAAACAATAGTCGACGGGAGGGAGCTGCAGCAAGCCCTCCTTGCAGCACGCCGCCCCAACTCTCCCTTCGGCGTCGTTGCCACAGGAGCCATCCACATCCTGGGTGATTGTTGGAGGCTGGCAGTTAGCTAATTGGAGGTTATTAGATGATGTAAAATAGAAATGTTGCTGGAGATTACTAGAAGCTATTTGGGCTGTTCATGTTTTGTCAGAAGCTGATGGTGTTTTGTAGAGTATATTACTGGCAGTTAATATCTTTTGGTCGTTTGTTCAGAGGTGATATATATATATATATATATATATATATATATATATATATATATATATATATATATATATATATATATATATATATGGATCGAATTTAATATACTTAACATTTTTCGCAAGCAATGGTGTATGACATAAGTTTGAGAATAGTTACGAAAGTTTTGTGCACAAAGGTTATTGTACAGTGAACATACGTGGTACAGAGACCATGAGTGAGCCTTCAAAGAGTGGAAGCCCAGTGAGAAGTTCGCCGGAAGAACACCTGTCTGGCAGTAACATTCAATCCGGTGAAGGTCACTTGCCAAAAAATAAAAATAAACTTAAAAATCAGTCCCTACAAGTTGAATGAGTGAATGTTGAAAGGCCCGCCAGTACCTATCTTCCCTGTCTTGCAGAGAGGCGATGGGACCTCAGTGACGGGCAGGAAAGTTGATTAGAATTAACACTGTAATATGGCCTCACTAGGAGGCGTGTGACAGGCTTCAAAGTATGTTGGATCGATATTCTGTGTCATGATGTACATTAGACGAATGAAATCTAAATCATTGAAAGGATATTTGATTCATACATTAATCATATGATAATAATATTAAAATGTAATAATGACACCACTGATAAACAAACGTAATTAACGAACAAAATCCTAAAGAATATCTATCATTTAAGGCTAGAATGAGTTGTGAGTTATAATTCTTGTTGTTCTCAATGCGAAACAGTAGACGTTGCATCAGTGCTGTACATGTACGTACTCGGCACCAGACGAAGCCTGTCATTGTCACGAGGTAAGAGTTTGATGTGCCCATTAGCAGTTGTGGTCAGAACATGCGAGTTGCATCTCGCTTCAGTGACATCCAGCACATGAAAAATTGAAGGAGGGCCCTCCAAAATATTGTGCTCTACAAGGTGTTACAGCACGTTCTCTTATGCTCAGGGTGACTTCAACAGACACACCGTGTGCCGTAGTAAACTTTCTAGCGTATCTATTTGTTTTCTAACTTGATGTATATTTGCATCACTGTCATATTTCTTTACATTCTCAAAGAACAACAGGCGAGGCGTTGTAAATAATAAGGCCAATTGTGAAGTGTATTGAGCGTGTGTATTCATCCATTATTTGCTATGCAGGTCTCCAGGAAGAACTTTCCTTACACTACAACATAAAAAAGAGAGATAGATAGATTGATAGATAGATAGATAAATAGATAGATGGAGAGAGAGAGAGAGAGAGAGAGAGAGAGAGAGAGAGAGAGAGAGAGAGAGAGAGAGAGAGAGAGAGAGAGAGAGAGAGAGAGAGAGAGAGAGAGAGAATCTTACAAACCCAATGATTGACGAGTTTCTGAGTACTGGAGGTGTTATGTGAGCGTGTTTGTAATGATGCGGACGGAGTCATGAGGCGGGGCAGGGTAAGACCACTTGGATACAGTATCAAGGTGGTCTAGGACGGAACATCACCTGCGAATAGTGAAGTAGTAGAGATAGGAGGCAATTGAATGGGTAATGGCGAGGTAAACAAAGTGGAAGAGGATGTGTATTTAAATTATCCTATTATTTGCTATTTACCTATGTAGCATCTATATCTTTTTGTTCTATATGTCCTTCTCTCATAGTGATATTATTAACCTAAATTTTCGTGTTTGCATTTCTCTCTCTCTCTCTCTTTCTTTCTTTCTTTCTTTCTTTCTTTCTTTCTTTCTTTCTTTCTTTCTTTCTTTCTTTCTTTCTTTCTTTCTTCTTTCTCTCTCTCTCTCTCTCTCTCTCTCTCTCTCTCTCTCTCTCTCTCTCTCTCTCTCTCTCTCTCTCTCTCTCTCTCTCTCTCTCTCTCTCTCTCTCTCTCAAAGATACTTATTCAATTCCGTTTAACACGACAATCGGAGACATTGCGTTCATAGACTACCTCTGCCAAACATCACGGAAAGAGGACTCAGCACATTTTTACCTGAACCTAACATTATCGTATATCAGGCTTTCTTCTTCTCGGGACTAATGTATATTTTAAGAAAAAAAATTCCTTTTCACATTCCCTTTCCCTTCCGTTCAAATGTTCTATTCATATATTCATACATTCACCGCATTGTTATATACATTCCTTCACGCAAATGCCACCTGACTATAAAACTCAGTAAGCAACACGGTATTGTCCTGTTAGTAGGAGAACAAAATCCTGGGAACCTCCAAGGGTTAATATAATGGAGAGGAGGACGTGTGCGGCGCGTAATGCTTATCATTTTGAAACGGTAACTCTTGTCTGATACAAGGAAAGACTGGTGATGATGGCGATCAGGACACCCGTAAAACAATATATCATGTGAAAACACAGAGTCGAATAAATTGTTTTGAAAGAGTAAGTAAGTGAAAATGTACATGGAAGGTGACAACGGATGGAGGGAGAGGAAGGAAGGAAGTAGAATGAAAGAAGGAAGGAAGGACACTACCTGACGGCCGTCCATCTGTTTTCCTTGTGGTCAAGTGACTCTCATGTGTACGAGAGAGAGAGAGAGGGAGAGAGAGAGAGAGAGAGAGAGAGAGAGAGAGGAGAGAGAGAGAGAGAGAGAGAGAGAGAGAGAGAGAGAGAGAGAGAGAGAGAGAGAGAGAGAGAGAGAGAGAGAGAGAGAGAGAATGTGTGTTCATGTGAATGAGTGAAGTTTATCATAGAAAAAAGAAGTTAGTGAAAGGTGAATGACAGGAATAAAACAAAAAAGAAAACAAGTGAGAGTGAGTCGTGTGGGTTGCGAGTGTCGAACGGAAGGTGGTGTTGGTAGTGGTGATGGTAGGGCGTGAGGGAGTGACAGTGTTGGGGGGTGATGGTGACGGGTGGGAAGAGGACCCTCACAAACTTATGATGCGGTTGTGTAGGGTGAAGGGGGAAGGAGGGGGAAGGGGAGGAAGAGTAGACTTGATAACGAGGCTTGGCTATTATGTCTTTCTTAGAAGGATATTTTGTTTTCTTTTAATGATTACCAATATAGTTATTATTAATTTTATTGTTATTATTTTTATCATTATTATTATTATTATCATTATTATTACTATAATTATTGTTAATATTATTATTATTATTATCATTATCAATAGTATTGTTATTTGCATTATTGTT
>JAXIVD010010255.1:2500-5000 GCA_036785275.1 Cancer borealis
TCACTACCAGACTTTACCTCACTCTCTCTCTCTCTCTCTCTCTCTCTCTCTCTCTCTCTCTCTCTCTCTCTCTCTCTCTCTCTCTCTCTCTCTCTCTCTCTCTCTTCTATTCTTCTAATCTTTCTCATGTCTCATTTTAAAAGACCCTCCTCCTCCTCCTCCTCCTTTGATGTGTTGACCTCGTTCCCTAAACTCGCCTCAACCTTTGTTATGAGTTTTTCTTTGCTAATTGTGTATCAAAGACGAAGAAATGAAGGTGAACTGTGTGGTGGTGGTGGTGGTGGTGGTGGTGGTGGTGGAATTGTCGTTGGTGGTAATAAATATAATTGTTGTTGTTCCTCCTTACTTTTTCCTCAACAGTAAATCTTTAGTTATTTTTCTGATCTGTTTTTGCTATGGCGGCAGAGTAATGATCATAGTAGGGACGTAATTATTAAGGTCTGATCGTGATGGGAGGACGTACAGTACATACATAACAAGTAGCTTTCAATGAACCTAATGATATTCCACGTTGATGTAATTCCAAGACTTGTTTTGTTTGTTCAGTCATAAATTCTTGGAAGGCTATAGATATCATTGAGGTATTTTTTATTGTTCTTATACCGAGCTTGAATAGAGATTAAATGTTCCTCTTTTGTCTACGTAATAATTTCTAATCAACACTTTTTGCTGTAGGAAACTGAAGCTTATTTTTTGGATTGGAAAGTTACGTGGAATGAAATAGTGATAGTCCGGAGTTTTCAGTAGATGAATAACTGCAGTATCTTGTATAATCTTTCTTTCTGTCTTTAAATTAAGCACAGTGAACCAAATTGAATAACGTTATATATTAAGATGTAGTAAATTTAGATGAAATGTATAAACTGTATATATGTATAGTCCAACTCCAACTTCAAAGCCTTCCTTTTGCTCAAGACACAACCACCTCCGTTACGCGCTGAACGAAGAAACAAAAGAAAGGTTATGATTCTATGGGAAGTCTTAATAATGCTGGTTCATATCCTCCCACTTCACTTAACAAAGGGATAATAGAATACTAGATGTACCTCACTGTCGGTGTGGCCAAAGATAGAACGAGAGAGAGAGAGAGAGAGAGAGAGAGAGAGAGAGAGAGAGAGAGAGAGAGAGAGAGAGAGAGAGAGAGAGAGAGAGAAAAGTATATGTGTGTATCTCCTAACTTGTAAATGAGATGAATACACATGATGCGAGGAGTGAATATCGAAGGGACGAAAACAAGTCAAAATAGTTATGTAGTAGTAAACATCAAGGCAACAGAAAGACCTTGACTCCAAACTGAATGTAAAGCAGCAGGTTAATGTAATGATAAAATGAATACCAATTATATCCGACACCCGAGGGAAAGAGAGAGATAAAAAGAAAGAAGATAAAAAAAATTGGGCTGGCGGTGAGGCTTAGGGGAAGGACGATGATATTTTCCAGATAAGAACTTGGATATAAGACTTTCATTAGACACGGTTGAGATGTTATCAGGTCGGTCCGATCTGGTGCAACATCTGATTCTTTTCCCAAATGGAGATTCTTAATAACTAGTTAAATTTTTTTTTTCTCTTTTTGTTAGTGAAGTGCCTTATGATCACAGAAAGCTGGTGTTAAGGAAGATGAACATAACGGTAATGAACAGTAGTGATAAGAGAAAGTATTTGACTGAGGGAAGGGAGAGTGGAAAGAGAGGACAATGTGATATGGAGATATATAATAACTTGCTCATATTGTCATCCCAAAACCTGATGATCGTAAGGAGATGAAGGTTCTCCCCATCCCCTTTTGAGTCTCCTCCTTCTTGACATCATAACGCACCTCCTCGTCTTTCTTGAGTCGTTGTTTGTTGTCCGTTTTCTAGCAATTCAATTCTGCACCAGTATCGAAATAGACCTGTTTGTCTGGATGCATAAGTCACCCCGGCAAAGACATCGGAGCGCTACGCTTTTCTTCATCTCTTTTTCTTTCCTCTTTATGCATCTTGTACATAAATGGCAGTGAATCAATAACAATAATAATAATAATAATAATAATAGTAATAAGGATAATGGTACAAATGGGAATTGTTTTGATCACAGAATATTTTGGGAGAATGATCACTGCATCTATTCCTTGTATTGTTTATGTTATTGTTATTGTTATGTGTTCGTCACCTGAGCACGTCTCTACCACCAACACCTCGTCCCTTTCTTTGATCTTGTTTGAGTGGCGGCGGCAGCAGTGATGAATGCCCTCTGCCGGGTGATGGTGGGTTTTCATGACGTCAGTGTATCCATCCGTCTGGCAAGGCAACATGACTTGCTCCTTGCTGGCGACACCCTTCCCACACACACCCTAACTCTATCGACTCCACCACCACCACCATCACCATCACCACCACTACCCTAGTCACAGATTACCACCACTCACAACCCTGACACACTACTCACTCACTACTAACGCTTCTTACACCCAACCCCATCATCACCCACGTCTCCTTGACACTACCTACTAACACCTG
>JAXIVD010010255.1:12500-13708 GCA_036785275.1 Cancer borealis
CATGCACGGTGCATAATGGGCAGTGACTCAAATTTAGGGTACGAAGCGATGTGACAATTTCGAGCCTGAAAGAAGGTTTGTTTCTTGTGGTCGTCATGCAGAAATCGCTCGGCACAAAGTTGATTACAATGGATTTCTTTATTTTAGTCTACAAATGAAGATGTGTGTGTGTGTGTGTGTGTGTGTGTGTGTGTGTGTGTGTGTGTGTGTGTGTGTGTGTGTGTGTGTGTGTGTGTGTGTGCGCGCGTGTGTGCGTGTGTGCGTGCTCCTATGCACACCAGTATTTATTAATCTACAAATGGTCGCCAATGACTCATTCCTCGGCGGTATCACCTCGTTCACCGTCACGCCTTAGTCACGTCATTCAAAGTGTTCGTTACTATACTCGTCTCCCGCAGCAAATACGTGGCTGCTGCCTTACAATGTCATTATAATCGTCTTGCCTGGGCCTGACGCACGCTTACCGCCACAACACATGAACAAACAGTCACCCGTAGGACCATTTAGTGCTGAGCTGCCTTGTTTGCACACGTCACCCACCACCGCATGTGCACAACACACTACAAGAAAATAGCGATGGTCACCATATTTTTAACAGACAAAGGAATCTTCTTATACACTTATGCAAACAGGAAGTAACAACCTACCAACAGCAGCAGTAGCAGACTCAGCAAAGTACAATGAGACATGTAGTTGTTAAGTTATGATGTAACTTGTACTTAATAATTATCATTACTGGTAACAATTCCTGTATAAATTATCAACACCTTATGGTTTGATAAGAATACGTGTTTCGTATTAGTTTCATTTTCATTAATTTATAAAACATTAATTTCTGTCATCCTTATACATACACTAAACATATATGCCTCTTCAACAGAACATTACAGTACTTTGTCATAGTGAATAGGCTTACAACTTCCAAGTAGCTGGGTAACTAAACTAGACACGTCCACTCAAACTAAATAGACACGTCCACTGTGAGTAATCAAACTATTACAGTTCCCCCTCCAAGACGCCCTAAGCCAGCGTGGTGAGGCATCTATCTGGTTACATCTCCTAATGAGCACCACATCCCTACAATCCCACACAGGCCCCAGCAGTCCCCATAGAGTAACTTTGCCTTTCGAGCTGTAACTGATTAGTCTTGTTTCACATCAAGACTCTGTTGAAGTGTTGTTGTCTTTATCCTACAAAGTAATATCCAT
>JAXIVD010010256.1:0-2500 GCA_036785275.1 Cancer borealis
ATCATCACATGATCACATCATCAATAACAACAACTTAAGCAACATCGAAACAAAGCCGAGTTGCAAAACTTTAAGAGGAAGGATTTCGTGGCTTGAGGTGACTGATTGCATGTATAAAAAAGGAGAATGAGAGGAGGAAGAAGAGGAAGAGGAAGAGGAAGAGGAAGAGGAAGAGGAAGAGAAGGAGGAGGGGAGGAAGAGGAGGAAGAGGAAGAGGAGGAGGAGAGAGGAGGAGGAGAAGGGAGAAGAGGAGGAGGAGGAGGAGGAGGAGGAGGAGGAGGAGGGAGGAAGGAAGAATGGAATGAGCCGGAAGAACATCATATCGTCGCTGACCTTCGGTGTGTTCGGGATTCACGCTAATGTTGACCCGGAGGTGTGACAGAGCTTTCGTCACTACTACTACTACTACTACTACTACTCCTCCTCCTCCTCCTCCTCCTCTCCTCCTCCTCCTTCCTCCTCCTCCTCCTCCTCCTCTCCTCCTCCTCCTCCTCCTCCTCCTTTCATCCCTACCACTCCTCTTCTCACTCTATACACTCCTTCACTTGTATTCTTTTACCTACCCTCTCCATCCCTCTCATTCTCTCCTCCTTCTCTTCCCCTCTCCATCACTATTTTCGTCTTCTCCCACTATCCCGTCCCTTCCTCTCATTCTCTTTCCCATCACTTCATGCTTTCCTTCACATTGTTTCCCTTACAATCTCCCATTTCACATCATCCTCTTTCCCACTCCTCATTCCCTTGGCTGCCTCATTTCTCATCTCCTTCCCTTACCTTTCCTCTCCTTCCACCACCTCTCACCCCCTTCCACCACCCCTCATCCCCTTATCTCTCCTTACATCGCCCCTCATCCCCTTCCACTACTTCTAATCCCCTTCCCCACCTTCCATTATTTCCCCTAACACTGTAGTTTTTCCCCACCTCTCCTCTGCTCCATCCGACTCTTCCTTCTCCCCCCAACACACCGTTGTTTCCCCACCATTCCTCCTCTTCTTCCCCCCAGCAGAGGTCAGCCGTAAGCTGCTTCCTTCTCCGGGTGACGCGAGGTCTCCGAAGAACCGGTTAGCGCCCCGCCCCGCCCCGCCCCATCCTTGGCTTCTAACTACCGGTCCTAGGTAAGGGTGAGGGCTGGGGGCTATAGCGGTGAGAGGAGAGAGAGGAGAGAGGGTAAGAGGGGAATATATAAAATACAGAGATTAGGAAGGAAGGGAAGAAGAATGGTGAGGAGGATGAGGAGGAGGAGGAGGAGGAGGAGGAGGAGGAGGAGAGGAGGAGGAGGAGGAGGAGGAGGAGGGAGGAGGAGGAGGAGGAGGGACAAACAGACAGAGTGAGGGGAAACAAAGGAAGGGCGTGTATGAGGTGCAGAAATGAAGGAGGGAAGGAGGAGGAGACAGGAAGAGAAGGCAGGAACAAGGGAGGATGGTCCAAGGTGGGAGGGAAGAAGAGAGGAACTTAAATGAAGGTAAAGGAAGGGGATGGGGAGGGAGACAGGTAAATGAAGGGGGATGGGGAGGAAGGAAGGAAGGAGGTGCAGCTGCGAGGAAGGAGGCATGAGGGGGAGGGGAGAAAGGTGAGGAGTGGGTGGGTGGGTTGAGTGTCTTCACCCCTCTACACCTACGTCTCCCCCCCACTCCCCCCCTTCCACCGGATATACGCACCTCTGGACAACACCGGGATATACCTCCACCTCCTCCTCCTCATCCCCCCCCTGCCCCTTGCCCTCCACAGGAACCCAACACACCTGGACTGAGAAGGAAGGAAGAACCAAAGAAGAGGAGGAGTAGGAGGAGGAAGAGTAGGAGGAGGATTGAATAAAAAGAAAATAACATAGAAACACAAAAGAAGGAAAAAAAGTGAAAAGCAGAAGGTGGGAAAAGGATAAAAGAAATATATAGAGGGAGACTAAGAGGATGGGAAGGGAGAGGTCAAGCTCACTACTTGCTGACCCTCAACACCTTCCCCTCCCCTCCCACCCTCCCTTCCACCTACCACCTTCCCTCCCCTCCCCTTGACACAAGTACATTTCCGGCAGTGATGTCATGTCACGTCTCATTCGTTCTGCTGCTCAGGGGATGAAAGAACACACGCACGCACGCACACACACACACACACACACACACACACACACACACACACACACACACACACACACACACACACACACACACATACACACACACACACACACACACACACACACACCTTTGTTTCCGTGCTGTGGGAATGACCGGGGGGCTGATTAGATTTCTGGTCTTTGCACATTGTTATTATCAAAACTGTTATTAGTATTAGTTATTATTATTATTATTATTATTATTATTATTATTATTGTTACTATTATTATAGTTTTTATTATTGCATTGCATTACAATCCCCGACAATCACACACACACACACACACACACACACACACACACACACACACACACACACACACACACACACACATACACATACACACACACACACACACACACACACACACACGTCACAACTTGAA
>JAXIVD010010256.1:7500-10000 GCA_036785275.1 Cancer borealis
GGGCCTCAGGTTTCTTGTTGTTGACAGCAGCAACCTTTGAAGCCATGTTTCCGCCGCCGCCACCACCTACCGCCGTGTTCTTAGTGAAGCGAGACTCTCGTGCAGGGGCACCGGCCACTCTTATGGGAACTTTGCGGCTAAGGATGATGTTATTCCAGCTACTGGTATAACGCCCTGCTTGATCCTGATTGAGGCAGGTTCGGTAATCGAACGCAGAATTGAGCTTGGTACCCTGAGCAGCTTTTTTACGGGATTCCACGGGAGCCCTATTGGCTCGGGCATCTCGAGACCTGCCTCTGTTGCCCCTACGATCAACAGAATGGTCCATTCCTCCGAAACCGTCCCGTTCGGCCGAGGGTTTACGAGCAGTGAGGTCATCAGGGTGCCTGATGGGAGAAGTGGGAGAGGAGCTGAGATCGCTGCGAGGAGAACGATCACACTCACCATCCAGAGGCATTTCAATACTGCGGCTTTGAAGGTCTTTTATGTACTCGTCCGTGCTGTCCTCATGCTTCAGATTAACACCACTATCATATTCCTCGGAGGAGCCGCCCTCCTTCACCTCCCTGAGAGCATGCAGATGGGTTTCCTTCAGGCCATGCGGCTGGACGTCACAATCCGCCACAGCTGTCCTGCGGGAAGGCCCTGGTCGGGACCTGCTAAGCTGTGACACGCCAGCTTCTTGGTCCCGCTCCCTGATGGCTTCCAGGTCCCTGAAGGGTCCGTCCACGTCCACACGTGAACGGCGTCGCTTCTCGCCTTGCACATTTCGACAGTCCAGCGTAATGTTAGAAGGCACTGAGGCTTTGCCCATTTGCTTGGATATTATTTTGTTGACATTGCCAAGCCCTTTGGCCTCGCCCTTGCGACCACCTCTGTCGTGTTGAACCTCACGTACACCTTTCCCTCCTTGGCATTCGAGAACCTTGTTGTGGCGTCCAGGGCCGCGCTTCACGCCTGTGTCGCTGGAATCTTCCTCCAAGCTGTTGTGACTTGCGGCGCCGCTGCCCCGAACGCCGGAGTCATCAGTTTCACTCTCCAAACGGTCGTCATAACTACGACTACGCGTAAATCGCGCGAACGCAGCATGAGAGCGCATGGGCTTGCGGAGGCCACCCTCCCCAGGCTCACTGGAGTCATCGTTGCAGATAAGACGTGATCGGTGGAGGGAGAGGATAGCCTCCCGCTGGGCAGGCGAGAGGCATTCCCAGGCACCGTCGGAGGGTAGAGAGTCCATGAGACGGTCCTGCAAAGCTCTGATTCTGGGGGAGATTTTTAGGGCAGGGTCCCCCGGCCCCGCTAGACACAAGCCCCCACCACGCAGCATGTCCCTCAACAGGGCGCCGCCAATTGGTTCCCGCGCCGTGCACTGGCGTCGACACAACACACTGTCAGCATGGCAAACCACTGCCTACCCTCACCACATAGGATGTTCAGAGCACCAAACACAGGACGCTGCTGTACCGAGGGTGTTGTAAGGGCACGTGAGTGGGGACGGGGGCCGGACGAGTAGCGTCTGGCCTCTAGGATGCCTGACACACAACTGAGCAGCGCGTGGTGGAGGATTGGTGGCGGCCGTGGAGGCGGAGGTCGCCCGCCTCAGCAGCGAAAGTGGTCAACATTCCATCACCACCACCACCGCCGCCGCCGCCGCCACTCGCACTTTGCTCTATATTCAAACTCTTCATTTACATTCGAAATTTCCCTATGAATGTTATGGGTGGGCCGGCAGCCTTCGCATACCAAGGCTGTGAAGGAGTGCAGCCTGGGAGTACTTTAGACACTCTCCCACGACTTGGATACTCATCACCGTGGGAGCCCAGTAAGCCCCCACACCACACACTCACCACACGCTAACCACACACCGATACGATACACACCAGCATATTATTCCTCCTCTTTTCCTCCGCCGAAGAAGACTAAAAACACCTCGTCATCTTTCCTGCCTCGTCTATGTTACAGAATCACCATATACATCAAGATTCAAGAGTGTGTGTGTGTGTGTGTGTGTGTGTGTGTGTGTGTGTGTGTGTGTGTGTGTGTGTGTGTGTGTGTGTGTGTGTGTGTGTGTGTGTGTGTGTGTGTGTGTGTGTGTGTGTGTGTGTGTGTGTGTGTGCGTGTGTGTGCGCGCGCGTGTATGTGTGTACCCGTGCCCAAAACAAAACAAAATACAAAACCTGTTCCCAATACAAAGGCAACATTGGGTGTGTTCTTCCCCGTTGACGCACAAACAACGCACTCACCTGCATTTACTCGTATTACCTACCCCATGCCCCGTGCCCCCATGCCCCTGCCCCATGCCCCGTACACACACCTGTCTCCCACCTGCTCCCATCCTTTGCCTCTTCCAACTCATCCCGAAACTTAATATTCCCGACCCAGCCCTGTCCTCCATGCGGCTCCGTGAACTGGGTGCAGGCAAACCCAAGCCACGATAATGTTGCTTGCCATATAAGGCTGATGGACGGGCCGGTGATTGTGGTAGTGTTGGGGGGGGGAG
>JAXIVD010010257.1:0-10000 GCA_036785275.1 Cancer borealis
TCTCTTTCTTTCTTTTTTTCTCTCTTTCCCTTTTGTATACTATTAATATCTTAGTTATTATTGCTATTATCATCGTCATCATTATTACTATTTTCAATCATTATATCATTATTATTAATACGACAATTTTTTTTTTTTGACAGCAAGATAAAAAATATTCCGAAAAAATAATGATAATATATTTAAACAAAAAATAAAGAAAAAGGTAAAGATTTTTTGTTTTTTTTCCTAGTACATTTTTTTTTTTCAGGGATTTATTGACACCGATTCCACAAGGTTTTTTTTTATCATATGTTTTATTGCAATACGTACAACAAGTGATCTTAAAAGTACTTGTTGGGCTTAAGATTTATTAACGAATTACAATATATTTTCACTATAAGTCATTTCACGTCAACTAATCCAGGAATCTTATCTTTTATTTATTTTTTTTATAGATAATTAATCCTTATCAGGTTATTTATGCATTATATGAATTTGTTTTGAAATATCTTTACGTGTGTATTTTGTTTGGCTTTATCTGGTGTAGGAAAATGTATTAGAATGTATTGTGATGTATGAGAATGTATGATAAATGTATGAACAACGTCACCATAATACAACACAACACCATCCCACCTTCTTACACACCTGTTAGTTAACCATCACACCTGGCTACACACCTGTTAATTAACCTCATTTCACCATAACCTAACCTAACAATCCACTCTTAAGCATACGTACACATAAACACACACCACATTTAACACTCATTCTACAGTCTATACACCAGGAATAACACTCATACATACAATACATCATACATACATACACTTATACATTATACATGACTCTTATTACTTACTTATATGAACTTATTGAACTTCTTATCATTGTATAGTATTGCATCATTTACTTGGCTGTTTTGAGTGGTTTGAAATATTACGTTTAACTAACAATTACTACTCCGTTATCCTGTTTTTCTTTATTTGTTATTCTTATTCTGTGTTATTGAGTAAGAATAATAACTGGAAAGTCATTTATTTGTATATTTCTTGCCTTGGTTAGTTAGCTTCAGGGAAATTTAATGTTTTTTAGTTAATAATTTTTTTCTTTCTTCCTATTTCTTTATTTTGTCTTAAATATTAATACGTTTCCTGTGTGTATAGGTAAGGGAATGAAGGTAGAATTAAAGACATTTCATTTGATCAATTTCTCATCCTCTGCTTGACTTCAATAACTTTAACTTCATTCCAGTGTTACTCTTCCTTCCTATTCTCACAGCCTATCTTAACTACCTAACTACTACCCTCACCTAACCTAACCTAACCCTCTCTTAACTACCTAACACCACCACCACCACTGGACAACACTTCCTATCCCTTCTCATCTCTACTCTATCCTTGTTACTAATGCAAGATGTGTACAAGGTCCTCATACTCTCCTCTCCTTCCACTGGTTCACTCTGCATCAGTCTATCCTTCCTCCTGTAACCTCTCCTCTTTAAACTCACCTTACGGAATTATAATTGACTTGCCTCTCTCAAACTTACTTATCTGTGTTTTTCCTTAAATGATATACTGATTTAATGGTTGTTTTTGTTCTGCTAAAATTTGGTATATAGTCTTTAGAAAGTCTCTCCATTTTTTTTCTTTTCTATTTTTTTGTTGATAGTTCGTGTTTTGTATATATTTTGCTGTTTTGTTATTTTATTTTTTTATTTCCTATCTATTATCATATTCTTGGAAATTTTAATAGCAGAAGAATTAGTGGGTTTTTTTTTTTTTTTTATAAATTTTGCAGTTTCATTTATTTTTTTCTTATTTCTTCTGTGCATTATTTTTTTTTCTATTTTGTAACAGAAAAATAATAAATGTTTTTTGATCAATTTTCCTGTTAAACTTTTGTTCTTATATTTCTTATGAATCATTATTTCTTTCTATTTTTGAAGCAAAAAAATAATGTTTTAAATATTTTTTTACGGTTTCATTTTCTTATATTTCTTATTTACCATCATAATTTTTTTTCGAGCTACATACATACATACATACACACATAAATACATACATACATACATAGATACATACATACATACATACATACATACATACAGGGAGTTAGTGAGCACCTTAATAGCTATAAGGTAATAATGTGTTTGGTGCTGATGATGATGATGATGCCAATAGTTAAGGTATAGTTAAAAGGATAAGATTAATTAAGGCTTCACAGGTGTAACTACTAACTAACTATATCTAGCAAGATAATTACTACAGGTGAGGAAGGGAAGTACAGGTAACAAGTTATATACAATTATTCTTCATCGACAGGTAATCAGGCATCAGGTAAAGTTGTTATTATTATTATTATTATTATTATTATTATTATTATTATTATTATTATTATTATTATTATCATCATTATTATTGTTATTGTTTATGTTTCCGTGTTTGGTGTGTTAGAAGGTGACTTAGAGCTACAAGGACATAAAGTTGGGTATCTTTCCTGTATATATATATATTTTTTTTTTTTTCTTCAAGTAACAAGAAAGAAGAAGAAAAGGTATTTTATTTTAGATTGCTATTACTTATTTTTATTTTCCTTATTTATATTATTTCTTCGATGTTGTCTCACTTGTGGAGTAGATGAATAAATAAGTAAATAAATAAATACGTAAATGAATAAAAAATAAATAGATAGATAATCAAATAACGAATAATTAGATAAACGAATTAATAAATAACAATAGATACATGAATAGAGCTAAATACATACAAAAGTATAAACAGAACGATATGTAGATAAGGTGAATTAATTGATAACGAAAGAAAAAAGAAAACTATGGAAACGAAACTTACTGAATGATTTTGTTTCTTCTTGTTTTTTAATCTATATCGTTACCTTATTTCAATGTTCATAAATTCATCATAATCTTTAGCGTATTTTTCATTATATATCGTATTATGAAACACAAAAATCTATATCTACAAAAAATCAGATAACATTGCCGCTTCTGCAACACAAACACACGATTGCAACACACACACACACACACACACACACACACACACACACACACACACACACACACACACACACACACACACACACACACACACACACACACACACTTTGCAAAACATAAAAGTGTTACCAAATCCTTATACATCCCACGCAGGAAGCCATGCATGACACACACACACACACACACACACACACACACACACACACACACACACACACACACACACACACCACATACAATACTCTACAACACATTACTACAACACCACAACAACCACTAACCATCACAACCTTTACCAACACACTCTTAACAACACAACGAGATCATTTTCACAACAGTTCACAACCTCTACACTAACATACACATTTTTCACACACCTGTCTACACATTTACACACTTGTACCCTAATTAATTATACCTAACACACACCTGCAACACAACTACGACACAACACAAGGGAAGAATTAGTCGTGCATTCCACAACACAATTTTGAAACACGGTTTCATAATTATTTATCTTATTTTTATACTACAGAACACCTTAAAAAAGTACACATGTATATTTTAACTACTTAGCACTACTACACGATTTATTTAAGTACTGTATTTTTTTTTTAAAGTATCTAAGGGACACAAAAAAACTACATTGCCCATACATGTATAGTTTGTACTACGTAACACTACTACAGCAATTATTGAAGTACTGTAATTATTTTTGTTAAGTATTTCTGGGACACCAAAACATTTTAGTACCTCTACATAGATATCTTTAACTACTTAACACTACTACAGCAATTATTTAAGTACTGTACTTATTCTTTAAGTATTTAAGTTTCACCCAAAAACTACAGTGGTCCTACATGGATATTTTTTTTCCTACTTAACACTACTATATCAATTATTAAAGAAGTGTAATTATTTTTTCTAATTATCTAAGGGATACAAAAACATTTACAATACCTTTACATTACTTAATACAACTTCACCAATTATTTAAGTAGTGTCATTATTTTTTAAAGTATTTAAAGAACAATAATTCACCATTTAATACAGTTTTATAATCACTACAAGCTCCCTTAACACACTTTAAAGCATTACAAAATATATTACCACATTACTACTTATGAAAATACAGACACGGTATATTACAGATTACTTCAAATGCTGTAGTGTATTTTTATTATACGTTACGCTACAAGGAAATTATTTAAAACTCTACATAAAGTACTGTAGTTACCTAAAAAATATTTCTACGGTATAAATATTTTTTTAGGGAACCTTAAATAGTGTCTAAAAAATTCTGAAGCATTAACAACTTCCCTTAAAAAATATGTTATAATTCCTAAAATATCCTGAAGCACTCAAAATATCCCTAAAATATCCTGCAGCACTAATCATATCACTAGAAAAATCCTGAAGCACTCAAAATATCCCTAAAGAATCCTTCAAATACACAAACATCCTCATTTTCTTTATACAACACAAGGAAACTAACTAAGGAATTCCTATAATGTATTAAAGGATTGTAATACATCCTAAACTACAAAATTACCTCCACATACCTTCCTAAAATACAATGGATTTAATCTCATTCTATAATACCTAAAGGATCTTGTGACAGCTTCCTAGAATAAAATAAAGTACTCACACACACACACACACACACACACACACACACACACACACACACACACACACACACACACACATACCTTGTAGCACACGCAAAATGCCATACATACACACACACACACACACACACACACACACACACACACACACACACACACACACACACACACACACACACACACACACACACACACACACACACACACACACACACACACACACACACACACACACACACACACATACACACACACACATCAAGCTATACTGCAATGAAGAAGTTTTTAATAGAACTGACTGGACGAAAATAAAGGAAATAAAATATGTTCAAGAATAATATGATTTCTTCCTGATGAAATACGAAGAAGGAGTCGAGGAAGATGTGCCAGTTTATAAAGTTTTAGAATAAGGAATAAAATAAAAATGGGTGAACGGAAAGTGTGAGAGAACTAAGAGGAAAAGAAAAGGAAAGAAGAATATAAACTAGAAAGGAATATATATGTAAGGATACGAAGAGAAGAAGAGGAGAGATATGAAAGAGATCTAGTTGACAAATGCAAAGAAGAACCAAAGCTGTTTTATAGATTTATTAATGGGAAAATAAGACGGTGGAAGGAAAACAAAGAAGTACTGTGTGTGAGGACCCGAAGGAAATGAGTGAAGTACTGAATAAGAATTTACAGAAAGTATTTACAACAGAATCTGAATTTTAAAAGCCACAAGGACAAGTGAAAAAAGTAAGATGTGGGCAATCAGGATATATAAAGACGAGATAAAGGAAATTATGCAAGAACAAGACGAAAGAAAAGCAACAGAACCATCTTGAAGGAATGTTGACAAGAAATGGTTGAGCCAATTCATGATGTAATTGAGTGTTCCATTAAAACAGGAAAAGTTCTTCAAGAAATGGAAACAATGAACCACTTCATTATAGACCAGTGTCATTGAGCAGCATAGTGTGCAAGATATGTGAGAAGGTCATCAAGAAACAATGGACTGATTACTTAGAAACAAAAGGAATAACAACAGATAGACAATTTGGATTCAGAACAGGAAGATCGTGTGTCACAAACTTATTAAGTTTTTATTCAAGAGTGATTGATAGATGTAACAAGAAAGAGATGGATGGGCGGATCGCATATATTTAGACTTAAAAAAGACGTTTGATAAGGTTCCACACAGGAGATTACTATGGAAGTTGGAACACATTGGAGGATTTTAAAGAACAATAAAGAACTGGATGGAACACTACCTCAAAGGAAGGGAAATGAGAACAGTAGTAAAGGATGAAAAATCAAAATGGAGGGAAGTACAAAGTGGAGTACCACAGGGATCAGTTTTGGCACCAATAATGTTTTTTAATATATGTAAATGACATGACAGAAGGAGTAAGCAGTTATATGAGTCTATTTGCAAATGATGCAAAATTACTAAGAAAGATAGGAAGCAACAAAGGTTGTGAGGAGCTACAGAATTATATAAATAAGATATATGAATGGAGCAAGACATGGGAAATGAAATTTAATGCAAAATAATGCCATGTATTGGAAATGGTAAAAAAGTGCAATGAGACCCTCATGGACGTATAAGTTAGGGGAAAATATTATATCAATAGCAAAAGAAGAGAAAGATTTGGGAGTGGTAATACAGGACAACTTATCACTAGAGAAACATATCAATAGAATATTTGGTGACACTTTCATGATGCTAAGGAATATACGGATGGCTTTTCATTTCCTAGATAAAGATATGATGATAACAATTATAACTACAATGATCAGACCAAAACTGGAATATGCAGAAGTAATATGGTCCCCGCACACACACACACACACACACACACACACACACACACACACACACACACACATACACACACACACACACACACACACACACACACACATACAAGCATGTGTTGAAATTAGAAAGAATACAGAGAATTGCAACTAAGATGGTGCCAGAATTGAAAGACCTAACATACGAGGAAAGATTAAAACAAATGCATCTAACAACACTGAAAGAAAGAAGAGAAAGAGGAGACTTAATTATAATATATAAATTAATGAACAACCTGCAGGAAACAGATAGAAAAGACTTTATATTGAGAAAAGGAGAGACTAGAAATTTGAGAGAACGCAAAAAAAAAAAATAGCAAAAACGAATTTGCTTGAACGATACAAAAAAGTAGTTTTCCTCAAAGAAGTATAGATACTTGGAATGGACTGAAGGAAGAGATGATAATGGCAAAGATTTTATATCAACTGAAAGAAAAACTGGACAAATATAGATACAGGGACAGGACCAAACGAGTGTAGCTCAGACCCTGTATACATACACACACACACACACACACACACACACACACACACACCTGTATAAAAGTGATCTATCCCCCTACACCTGTCCTCTCCCCCCTTCCACAGCTGTAACACCTGTCAACACACCCTCAGAGTAATACCTGTAGATCCTCACACCTACACAATTAATCTTCCCTTCAGTCACACCTCCAATAGTTCAGTACAGGTGTTTGCAAGCTTTAATTACCTCCTGGCCAGGTAAGGTGCATTTATTTACCTATAGAAGTTAAGTTGTAGTTTTTATTAATTTATCTATTGTTTTTTTTTCTATATTTGCATTTTTTTCCCCTTATTGTTACGTAAAAGGAAAAATAGTTTGGAAATGGAAATGAAAGGTGATGAAAATTTTTTTGTATGGAAATTGAATGTTTTGTAATTATTTTTATAGGCTATTGATAAAGAAAAATTATATGTACAAACAAACATCAAATTCTTCTTTAATTAACAAAATATATATAAAAAAATATATATATTTGATTAGAAATTAATTTAAAAAAAAATTGTTTGGTGTAAAATAAGATTTAAAATAGAAGAAAAAAATATATTGAAGAAGAACAAGAACGAAATAAAAAAAGAAAGAAAAGAAAAGAAAAGAATATAAAAAAAAGTTATTGTAATATTTCCTGAATCACGCAAGAGGAAGACAAGGATCAAAATTTTAATCTCTCTCTCTCTCTAAAAATAAGAAAAAAAAAATGAAAAATCAAACCACACAAAAAAAAAACATCATAGGTTTCTTTTCCTTTTCCTTTTTTTTCTTGTTTGTGTTCTATATATTTTTTCCTGATTTATCTATTTTTCTTAGCTTTTTTTTCCTTGCATCCTTCCACCTTTCCCTTTATTTTATCTTCCCCTTTCTCTCTATGCTTCCCCTTTCTCTTTATTTCCCCTTTCTCTTTATTTTTCCCCTTTCTCTTTATTTCCCCTTTCTCTTTATTTTTCCCCTTTCTCTTTATTTCCTCTTACTCTCTATTCTTCCCTTTTCTCTTTATTTCCTCTTACTCTCTATTCTTCCACTTTCTCTTTATTTCCTCTTACTCTCTATTCTTCCCCTTCTCTTTATTTTTCCTTTCTCTCTATTCTTCCCTTTTCTCTTTATTTCCTCTTACTCTCTATTCTTCCCTTTTCTCTTTATTTCCCCTTACTCTCTATTCTTCCAGTTTTTCTTTATTTCCCCTTACTCTCTATTCTTCCCCTTCTCTTTATTTTTCCTTTCTCTCTATTCTTCCACTTTCTCTTTATTTCCCCTTACTCTCTATTCTTCCCCTTCTCTTTATTTTTCCTTTCTCTCTATTCTTCCCTTTCAAAATTTCCACGAGACATAAAAGGAAATTAAACAAAAGAAAAACGAAGAGATAGAAATAAAAACAACAATAATAATATACATTGTTTTAGGGAGGAAACAATTATGGTAAAAAATAAGGTAATGAGGAAAATATTAAAAGTATTGATAATGTGATCTAAGACGAGGAAAAAAATAATATATAGGAAAAAAATTATTAGGACAATACTGTATTAATTTCCTCATTATGTATTTTTATGATAGGATGAAATTAATATAGTGAAAAAAAAGGTATATAAAATTATGTCTAAAATCTATTCATATATTCTTGTAGCCATAGATAAATTGTAGGATAATTTAGACATACACGTAACCATATTTATTTTTTTAAGTAGGCTACGTAATGTTTGGTTTTATTTATTATTATAGTTTAAGATTATTTTTCTATCTGTTTATTTATTTTAGTTTGTTTTGCGTGAATGAAAATGAAGGAAGGAATATTATCTTTATGTAGGAATATTTCGAGGTTTTAAGGAATTTTTTTGAAAGGAATTTATGAAATAATTTTTACTTGTATGGATATGAATCTATCTGAGGAAAAACATATATCGTTATCTTTTATCTAATGGGTAAAAATGCATGTTAGATAATTATGTAGGTATAGTTTACATATAATTTTTTTAGTTTTTTTTAAAGATAGATACACATAATTTAGTTATATAAATTATCAATAAGAATTCACTTAAGGAAAAGAATGCATTATATATATTTTTTTGATGTGGAAATATGACAACTAGAATTATGTAGTAATATTTTTGATTTTGAGAAATGTCAAGCAAGATGTATAAGATGTTATATTATGAATGAAAATTTAATAGAGGAATAACGTATCAAATTTTTTTTTTTCATTTATATAACGAAAGCAGATTTTTTTATCAAAATATTTTATTACCAGAATTTTTTTGAATAGAATTAGAAAAGTAGTAAAAGTAGATGAAGTAGGGCAAGAAGTAGAAAAATAAGAAGTAGAAGAAGTAGGAGAAGCAGAAGGGGAAGAAGATATAGAAGAATAAGAAGTAGAAAAAATTAGAAAAAAAAGCAGAAGTAGAAGTAGAAGAACAGCAAAAACAAGAAGTAGAAATAAAAGAAGAAGAACAACAAGAAAAGAAGAACAAGAACAAGAAGAAGTAAAAAAAACAAAAACAAGAACAAGAACAAGACGAAAAGGAAGAGGAAGAAAAAGAAGGAAAAAAAGCTGAGTCTAGTAACGAAGGAAACAAAAAACAAAAAATAAAATAACAGTTTACTTAGGAATGAAAATAAAATAATAAAATAAAATAAATGCAACACATCAATGCAACTTAAATGAAATAAATAAAAGAAGAGAACGAAAAATAAATAAATAAATATAATAGAAAATATAGAAACAAAAACACTTAATATAGAAAAATAAATAAATAATATCAACAAGTCCGCCATCTTGAAAAAAAAATGCGTATTGCTCCCTGAACCCCCATTTTGCGTAATTTTAAGGGGAATCTTTACCTGCCCCCCTGCCCCCCCTTTCACCATTACATAAAAAGGGGGTTAGTACAGTAAAGGGGGGGTCGGCGTTCCCCTTAACCCGTACCCCCACGCCACCTTCCGGCCAGAACAGGAACCACAATGCAGGTGTGGCCGCCCCCCCTCCCCCTCGCCCCCCCCCAGGTGAAGGGAAAGGGAGGG
>JAXIVD010010258.1:0-13703 GCA_036785275.1 Cancer borealis
GTCACGTTTCAATAGACATGATGCTTATTAAGTGCACTGCTTCTTTCCCTGTCAATATTTCCGAAGAGCAAGGATCATTCGGCTGTCCATCAGAAAGCCGGGGCTGCTATTGCATAAATACCACCTTCGCTTGAATTATGAAAGCTGTTCCATTCCATTCAGTTTTATTTGGTATTTTCGTATTTTGTGATTTCCCTTAATTTGTTTCCACCTTTTCTGGGTAATTCAGTTTAAGGCTTTGTGAAATCTGATAAATGAGAATGATGCCATAATGTTGATCAAGTTGGTATAAAAACTCATTTGGATTTAATAGTGTGGTTAGGTAATCGTGTATAAACGTGTATAAACGAAGGTATTTACATTGTCATTCAACTTTTTTTTCAAATACATCTAATTAGACTTTGTATACCTTATAATGCATCTTTACCTACAAGTTGTGAGTGATATGAAGACTTTTTCTATATACTTTACTTTTTGAATTTCCTGTTTTAACTGGATTATAAAGTATCATTGCAGATTATAAAACAGTATGAAAACCCAGATAAACTCATACCTTGAGACGATAGCCAAGAACGTCACATTTCTTACTAAAACTTTATCCTCATCTATAATCAGTGAATGTAGTAAATGAATGATTAGTCACAGAAAATCCCACTGTATCAAGACACAAAACATTACCAGTAAAAAACAAAATGACATTTCAGAATCCTTATGGACTATCATGTAGGACTAACCATCACATTAATAATATTCTGAATATTACAAGACCCAGAATGTCATCAAAGGTGAAGAGATTGTTACATCATAACCTACAACGTCTTCATTAACTAGCCATCATATCGGCGCAGAATGTATTAACTTTCTATCGGAACAATTCTCCCGGGACAAGGTTGACACAAGAGGTTTTCAGTACACTCGATAACAACTTAATAATTCTAGTTAGTCGATGAGCAGCTTCAGTTGGACGCAAGGAAATGAAAAAAATTGTTTTATCAGCTTCTACCTCTCTCCACGCCAGGCGACTGCTTAAATATGATAGCTAATTGATTATATAAGTAGAAGAAAAACATTCGGAATTAAAAAAAATAGTATATAAAGTTTCACATAATAAAATCGGTTCTGAGAAATATTTTGTTCCAGCACACAGTATCATATGTATTATGTTAAATATAAATAAATGTTGGCACTTGTTTTGTTCATAAGTATAAAATAAACAATGCATCTCATGAACAGACAGGTTTATTCATATTTTTTACCTTAGAAGCAACACGTATGTACTACACTAAATATTAATTACAGGTGTTGTGACATCCAAAACGATATAATGAAACACTGGAAATGTGGTTGTACGCTGACCGTCTTTCCTTCAACACACCTCGACTTGTAATGAACTAGACTACCTGTTCCCTGTTCCCTGTTCCCTGTTCCCTGTTCCCTGTTTCCTGTTCCCTGTTCCCTGTTCCCTGTTCCCTGTTCCCTGTTTCCTGTTCCCTGTTCCCTGTTCCCTGTTACCTGTTCCCTGTTTCCTGTTCCCTGTTCCTTGTTCCCTGTTACCTGTTCCCTGTTTCCTGTTCCCTGTTCCTTGTTCCCTATTTCCTGTTCCCTGTTCCCTGTTACCTGTTCCCTGTTTCCTGTTCCCTGTTCCCTGTTCCTTGCTACTTGTACCCTTACGCCTGTTGGTAAAAAAAAAGTGTGTAAAATTATCCTCAGATTATTTTTACCTCCTTTGGCAGTGAATATGCACACGCGGAGCTTGTTCATTAACCCGTTTTAACTAAAAGATAAAATATTCTGCCGACGTGAGGTTTGACTTATTTTTTCATAGTTGTTTCTTTTAATTCAGTTGGAATGTACTCGTGTTTTTTTTTATGTTTTGTTATTTTATGTGATCAGTTCCCAGAATAAAAAAATCATGAATACTTGTATGATAATTGCGATTAATCTTCTCCCTGTTTGGGTAATATGAATAATGTGCAGTTTATTTTCATTCAATTCACTTCTAGTTGGTGGTATTAGTTTGATTTGATTTAATCGAAGACCTCAAGGAAAAAGGAGGAGGAAAAAGGAGAAAGAAAAAGCAGGGAGAAGAAATAGAAGAATAAAGAAAAAAGAAATGAGGGAAAAGCGAAACTAAGAGATGGAAGACTTAAAGGGAAGTAAATGGAGGAGGAAGAAGAAGACATTTCAAGGAATAGAATGAGGAGACCAATGTTTACCGTACTATTACGTTAAGAAACACTCGTCAGTTGGTAATAACTTAACGAGGAAGGAAAAGAAAGAAAGATTCGCGTGGATAAGAAAACAAAGGATAAGAGATGCATGAAACAAATATTTGAATCACATAATGGAGATGAGCAGCACATGACACTGGACTAACAAACAATGAATAGATGAAACGAAAACATAACTGACTCCACTTTAAGAGATAGGAGACGCGAGGTGGAAAGGTAAAAAAGTACATGTCAAGGAAATATATGGTATAACATTTCCAACCACAAAACACATGTTAAGTCGTCCGCTAATCTTGTATGTGGATCGAACACGTGAATGATTTACCTAAACACGACAAATCGCTGGACGTGTATGTTTGAACAGTCTCCTTTGACAGACAAATCAAGTACCGAATAGAGCAATGACCAGGAATAAAGGGAGTAGGGAGTATGGCCGCTACCTTATTGATGTGCTGGGAGTCACACGAGGCCACATATACGTAGATCAAGGGTATCAATATTTCCAGGATACCAGCTTTTGTTTATCGTGACGTCATGAAGCACCAAGCAAGGCCTTCACCAAGCTGGACCGCCGTGCTGGTCTCCTCTGGTTCACGCTCGTGGCTGGTAAAACTTCGCTTGAAGTAACGGGATGCATTGTTACAAAAGTTCTTGAATGTAAACGTTGGAGCGCTAAGAGATGCAAGAGATGCAGACAGAAAAAAAAAATTTAGTAAACACACACACACACACACACACACACACACACACACACACACACACACACACACACACACACACACACACACACACACACACACACACAGTAACGTCATAGTTTTGCGAACAAAATTTGGTTGATAATAATTTGGTTACGGCTTTCCAGAAAAATAAAATGGCCAGGTCATTATTTGTGTAAACGCAACAGTCGGTTGTCATTAAGGCTGACAGGGAAGGAAAGCAAGACTAAGGTAGGTAGGACAAAAAAAGTTGATGGACGAGATCAATATTCGATGAAGTGAATGAACTGGGAGGGCCAAGCAATACAAAGATATGGATTAGTGTAATAAATAACTTGGACACGTATGGTTTGTAAGGGAAATTGGTGATTGAGATGATCGATAGAATGATAAATAGATATATAGACGGACAAAGAGATCGATAGACACACAACCTAATATATACATACATTCAGCCGTCCAACTTTGTCTGCTGAAAAATTGTATTCATGTGCCAGAAACGTTTGTAAGCTGTTTAGGTTTTATCGAAGAGTTTTCTGCATCTAAAAACTTTCCTCTTCAGCCCTCGAGAAGGAAACGTTCTTACGAAGGATGAGCCGTAAGGGGAAGATCCATTCTTGGTGAAGGGAAGGGAAGGGAGAAGGGAAAGGAAGAAGGAAGAGAAGGAGGAATAAAAGAGGGAAGACAGAAGGTAAAAAGAAAGATGTATGCAAGGAAAAGATGATACTCAAACTCGCTTCTTTATAAAATCACATATTTGTATTGTTTATAAGTAATTGATGGTGGAAAGTCCTATGCAATTTATGAAAGTTTGATAAAAAAATAGTTTGTGATAAGTCTCCATACGTTAATACTCGGTCAAAGGATGTATGCTTGAAATAGAAATAGTTTTAGAGTTACTTGTATAGATATTATCAGGAAATCGTGTTTTAATCGAAATAGTTACGGATCCAGAATTCTGCATTACAGTTTTCATATTAGATTTAAATTTTGTTTTTTAATCCTAACGAAAGTCCTTGTGTATTGACGGTACACGTTCTCGCTCTTTCACTCCTCTCAGTATCTTGGTGCGTCGCTGCTGAATATTATAAAAATTTTAGAGCTCAAAATAGCGCAAGAATATTATGAGTTTTCTCGGCAAAACGAAACTTGGTAAGGAAAACAGAAATTCCTCCAGACCTATTTTTCATATTGTATGTTTGTTCATGAGAAAAATGTCACACAATACTACGCACATTACACTGTAAATAACACTTATCTAACCCTGAAAAACCCTGACAAAAAACCTTGCTAACCTGACTCTCTGTACAAATAGTGTCTAAGAATTACCAATTATTTACATTTCTAACGAGCATGAAAAGTAAACACACTCGTATTTATGGATTTTGTGTCGCATTTGCTAATGAGAGAACAAAAAAAAAAAGTCCTTACCGAGGCTCACACACACACACACACACACACACACACACACACACACACACACACACACACACACACACACACACACACAACACAACACAACACAACACAACACAACACAACACAACACAACACAACACACAATAAGATACTCACCCTTACGTTTCTTCTTCCATAGCGACGCGGCTGTTGACGGGAGACGCTGGGGAGACACCTATCGCCTTCACCCAAACTAAGTACTGCGTCGTGGTACCTGAAGACGCCCCGCCCTCCGCCTCCCTCACCACCGTCAGGGCAGTGCATGAACAAGGTAAGTCACGGCGCACGTTTTCTTTTCTGTCTCAATATTACTCTTTTCCCTGATTGCCTGAACTCTACTCTCTGTCTTGAGTGTTCATCTGGTTTGCTAGATGTCCTGTAATGTCTATATGTATTGTGGTTTGTGTGTATGTTAGAATGGGCGTCTTTGTGACTGTATTTGTTAGCTTTCTCAGTGTCTAATTATCTGTTTATCTTACTGTTTACCTGTATATATCCTTTCTTCTTTACCTCTTTGTCCTGTCCATCTGGCGTCAGTTTCATATTGTTTGGTTGGATGGTTGCCTGTTTGTCAATATTGTTTCACTTGACATTCCGGTCAATCCCTTTTATCTCCGTTTATCTGCCAGCCTTGTTTGCTAGTTAGTCATAGTAGTTTGTCTTTTTACGTGTCTCGTTCAGTCTGTTTGTCTGTTTCTGTTGGCCTGGCTGAATGGCTATCTGGCTAATGAGCTGTTTCTGTTTAGGTGGATTTCTGTTTGATTGGGTGTTGGTCAGATCACTTACCTGTCTGCCTGTTTGTCAATCAATTTACTATATTTGCCTGTTTTCTTTTTTTCTTTTTAGTAGTCTGTCTGTCTGTCTGTGTCTATCTATCTCTCTCTAGCTTTCTGTCTGTCTGTCTGTGTCTATCTCTCTCTCTCTCTCTCTAGCTTTCTGTCTATCTGCGTATCAACTTGTCCATCTACCTGTCTTTTCTCGTCTCCTTGTAATTATTATTAAAAGAAAAAATAGTGGCTTGAATGAAAATTACATATATAAGAATGCATAGTCACGTCTTCTGCACCTAATAGCCTCTTCTTCTCCCTCTTCACATTATACCTTATTACCACCTGTGCACCACCTTTCCCCACCCTCACCACCACCACCACCACCACCAACCACCTCACCTCTCTACCCTTCATCATCCCCGTTCATCACCGTGCTATGCCTCCCTGTTCCTCCCTCTGCCTCCCTGTTCCTCCCTGTGCCTCCCTCTCCCTCCTCCTGCCTCCCTCATGTCCACCCTCCCATCGATCTTTAAAATGTATGGTCGAGGACGATGTGTCATTGTCAGATTGAAGGAGAGTTGTTGTGTATTAGTTACCCTGTTAAAAATTATGGTTTGTATCGTTGGTTGGGAGCGTATGTGTGTATGTGTATGTGTGTATGTGTGGGGGAAGGTTAGGGTGAGGGATGTGTGTGTTTTTTATTCTGGGTTTTAAATATATGTTATGGAATTCATGAAGAAACTCCCCATTATATTGTGGGAAGTAAGTCACCGGATGAAAAGGAGGAGTCTTGGGTTGTCTTAGGAAAGCGTGAGGTGGAAGAGTAAGTTTGTGTAATGAGGTGGAAAATGAGGTGCTTTTTCATTGTATTCTCGTGTGTCAAGAATTAAGTGTGCCATTGTTTTCAGTGTCATCTGCTCCGTGTTAAGTAGGGCGAGGTAAGGTGGTTATACGGTGTTGTGTGTGTGTGTGTGTGTGTGTGTGTGTGTGTGTGTGTGTGTGTGTGTGTGTTGTGTGTGTGTGTGTGTGTGTGTGTGTGTGTGGTTATATGTGTGTGTGTGTGTGTGTGTGTGTGTGTGTGTGTGTGTGTGTGTGTGTGTGTGTGTGTGTGTGTGTGTGTGTGTGTGTGTGTGTGTGTGTGTGTGTGTGGGTGTGGGTGTGGTGTGGGGGTGTGTTGTGTGTGTGTGTGTGTGTGTGTGTGTGTGTGTGTGTGTGTGTGTGTGTGTGTGTGTGTGTGTGTGTGTGTTTTACTAAGAAGAAGGTAAACACGAAAAGATGTATAAAACATATTTCCGAACACACACACACACACACACACACACACACACACACACACACACACACACACACACACACACACACACACACACACACACACACACACACACACACACACACGCTAAAAGGGAAAGAAGCAGAAAAGTGCCAAATAAGCAGAGTCAAATCAGCTTGCAAGGCGCCCTCAATGCTCACTTTCCTCTGGGAATTCAGGTTGAAAGTGTGGGAAAAAAAAGAAAAAAAAAAAACAGTCACAAGCTCCAGAGTTTACCAGTAAAGGAAGCGAAGGAGTGAAGGGACAATATTTTTGCTTTATATGGCGTCCCTAGCTTTTATTTTAACCAAACAATACTTTGTCTTTCCGATATGAAATAATTGATGAGACATATCAATATTGAACTATGAAATATGTAATCCAAAGAAGATCACTATTGACATTAACTTATTATCATGTAGGAATCAATACTTCTTCATTCAACACTATTCACTTATACACTGTAATGTCAATCGTGATTCTTCTTTCTGGATTCTCTCATCCCAACATATGTATGTATGTATGTATGTATGCCTTCTGCGTCAGTATTGATCTCCGTTGTGGAATGTTTGTTATACGTGTGATCTCAGGTGCATAGAATCTGGTCAGAGGCGCCGGAGTAATATGATTAATTGATATAATTGAAACATTTAACTGTTCACAGTAATCAAAGACACTTAATTAGTATTCTATTCATAACACATTGTATTGCGTCAGGATATGATTAACTAAATTGTGATAGATTTTTCATGGTAGTTGTAGCATCTCACTTCATGATCCCTTAATTCAACTTTGTAATATTAAATCTACAAAGGAACATGACTGTGAAACTGCTCATATAAACCTCAGTTGAAAATAAGGATGAGATTTTTCAGTGTTAAAGGTCAAACATTCCTTTGGAACTCTTTATCTGACCGAATAGTTTAATATCATAATTTAAACTTCAAAGCAACACTTTCTGCCTGCCCTTGTGATAAGACTCTTCTTTAACTTTACACATTAACTTTTATTTTTCCATTCATATATAAACTCCAGTAAACTAACATGATAAGTTAGATTTCGTATACAATGCCAGACAACCGATCTCATTCAAGTCATTACTCATGCTGTAAAATGTAAATAAATCGGAAAAAATCATTAAAATCTTAAATTTGACTACCCCATTCCTGCATTACGAAAGCTTTCCCAGTTTAATCTAAGCCTCCATAGTTATACAGACACAACGGAAGAAATACACAAACGAAACTTTACGTATAATACTTTTATCTGACAAGCTGCTGTTCTGAAGGACAACGATGTATTTTTAGACACGAAGCACCGTCGGTACATACCTAATAATGATAATAAAGTGAAATGATTGCCAGTTTTTTTCCCATTGTGTTTCTGAGCTCTGAGTCGAACGCTTCTCATTGATGTCAATGATAAGTGTAGAATGTGTTATGATGTTGAAGAATTGTTAGTGAGGCAACGGTTACAAACAAGAAATTGAAAAACTGTTATTGAACATTCTTTTATTGAAAATTGATCAGTAATTCGAATACATGTTGCAAACTTCAATCTAGTAATAATTACAATTACTTCTCCTCCTCCTCCTTTTCTTCAGTTAGTAAGATTGAACCAAGTTCCTCAAGATTTGAAAGCTAGCAAACGTGACGCAATCTTAAAAAGGTAGATATTGATAATAATAACAACAACAATAATAATAATAATAATAATAATAATAATAATAATAATAATAATGATAATAGTAATAATAATGATCATAATGATGATGATGATAGGGATAATGATGACCATGATAAAGCTGGAATACAGATATATAACTGTAATATCAGTAGCAGACAATGCCTTCCGTTAAATTACCAGTGAAAGTTTTGTTAAAATGTTAGATCAGAATATAATTAGTATCATTTTTATAACAAAATATGAGCTGTAGAAATTTTTTTTCCCTCGTATAAAAATATACATATCTATTAACAACAAGTATGATGTATCCACACTTCCCAGATGCCAGTGTGCGAGAGGGATGGACGGGGAGCAGCATCCACACTATTCTGTTGTCATACTAAATGTAGTAAAATTGTAGAATAGTTTGCTGGAGTAGGTACCTCATTATAAGCTAACAAGATTAGTTAAGTTCTACTCCTGCGTCTCTAACTTTGTGTGTCTAACGTGCTGCACTAGAAAGGCAGAGTAACTCGCTGCGTAAGACTTCTGGCACCGTGCAAGGAAATCTTATTGTTGTAGTGGCGGTGACTCCGACCGAGATTGGTCTCCTGGAATGGCTCAAGTTGGATCATTAAAGGTTAATTTATCCCGTTGTTTGATGAGATGATCCCGTGATTCAGTTTAGTGAGTCTGGGTCCGTCTGTCCCTCCATGGCTGTGTTACCATGTCGGTTTGTGGAGTCTGTTTTTCGATGCTTTGAGAATGATGAAAAAATGTCGAAAAGTAGTATGCCTTAGATTTTGATTAGCTAAGTATCTGTATACATCCATATACTTCTGTTGTTTATAAATTATATATGTGTTTTATATTCAACAATATCATCACGAGCAAACAATTCACACACATTGTATTCTATGCTTATAACATCAAAGAAAACTCATGATTTCAGTTGTTTGTTTATTTATGTGTGCTGTATTCTTCTCACTTCCTGATGACATTCATGATATTCGTTTTCTTCAACATTACTTTTAAGCCTTTCCTTCTCTTTTGACATTCACTCTTTACCTTTCCCTTCTCGTTCCTTCTTGTCATCCATCACTTTCATCATGTATATCAGTGTGACAAAATCGAGATATTTCTATAATTTCCACAATATAGTTTGTCTCTTTTTAATTAGAGTGTATAATATAATGGTTTCCCAATTATTTTTTAATCTTGTTTTATTAAATGTAGTTCTTAACCATTTTGCTAACCATGGTCGTCCTGACTTTATTTTGGTATTTATTTATCATGAGACGCCCTTACATTTTTTTATGATTTTCAATGCGCTTAAAATGTATTTATTGATTTTTTCATCACTATCAACTTTCGTGTTGTTGCTTGTCTTTCTGTTCTTCATACTTAATCTCCTCTTCTATATATGATGGTTCTACAAAATGTTGCCACCATATGTATATAATTTGGTTTGGTTTGGTTTGTTCTAGTATGATGTTATGTCCTTCCTTCATCGTGTATGTTTCGTCCTCGTTTCATTTCCTGTAGTTTCCCCCAAATCTATACAATCATTAATTTCTATCTTTGCTTTTCCCCATTTAATCCTTCTGATGATCCACATTTCTCCTTTGTCTTTTATTTTCATTTTCATTCTCGCGTACTTTTCTTTCTTTCTCATATGACTGATTATTTGTCCTCCGGTCATCGAGTTTCCATCCACTTCCTCAATACTTTATGTTCTTGGCCGATGCCTCATTTTCCTGCAAGTTCCACCATGTTGTGCACATGTTGTTCCATATTTCATTTTGATTGCAGCAAGTTATTTTCTGCTTTTATTAGTTTTTTTTCTTCCAATTCCTTCCAGCCTTCTGCCACATCTTTTTCCTTGTTTTGTATTTGTTTTCTTGACAGTCTCTGCTATTTTCTCCCTCAGTCTTTCTTTAGCTTTATCTGTTTTTAGGTTTAATTTTGACTCTGTTTGCCTTCCTCGCTCTCATCTTTAAGCTGTGTATCTTGAATAGATCCAAAACTATTCAGTGATCCGAATCCAACGAGGTCAATGGCTTTGCCCTCACGTCAACAAACAAAGGTAAATGTTCATTACAAACAGAACAATCATTGATGATCTTGTGTATCACTGCTTTGTTTCGTTCCAACTATACCATGTCTACTTGTAACAATATATACAGATTTAAAGTATTAATTATTGATAACATATTATTCACTTATAAATCTATTATCCTCATTCCAGCTGCATTTCTACTTCCAACGTTAAACGCCCCAAACACCCTCTCGCTCTCCCTTCCCTTTACACCTTTGCGTGTCCGCTACAACATCCTAGAATGATGACATTATTCCTCTAATTTACACTATCGTAAGTTCCCTGCTGTGCGATGTAAAACTCTTACTTCTCTTCCACACTCCTGCCTTGTTGGGGTGCATACACCATGAGGATGCTAATTCCCACGAGTTCTAAACTTGATGACACACTTATTTCCGTCTCATTTTTGTAAATCACGTACCTTATTCTTACTTCTGTGAATTAATTCAGCACAAAACTAATTTCATGTCTTACTTCTTCATTTCGCACTTCTTTTATCCTTCATACTTTGTTCTCTTTTTGCACACTCATGATATCTCTAGATTTACCTTTTTCCTTTATTGTTTATGTTCATCATTGGCAAATTTATCTTTAACAATACGAAAGGTGGTAATGATATTGAACATAGAGTTTTCAGTACGTCAGTGAAGGCAAAACAAAGGTTAGACAACAACGCAGTAGTGCGCAAGGTGTCCGCACTAACCTGCATTTTGATGTGTTGCTGAAATAATAATAACAATGATAATAATGATAATGACGATAAAAGTAATAATAATAACAAGAACAATGATGATAATAGTAATGATAATGATGATGATAATACTAATAATAATGATAATAATAATGATAATGATGGAAATGATAGTATTGATAACAATAATGATAATGATAATAATAATGATAATAATAATATTATTATTAATAATAATGATAATGATTATAGTATGATAATAGTAATAATGATGATAATAGTAATAATGATAATGATAATAATAATAATAATAATAATAATAATAATAATAATAATAATAGTAATAATAATAATATTGATAATAATAATAATAATAATAATAATAAACTATAATGAATATGCATGAATAACAATATTAGTTATAATGAAATAATAGTGATGATGGATGTTCGTGGTTTAGGAAGGGAACATGAAAGGTTGCAAAGATATAACCTATTGTGTTCCTTTGAGCCAGAGTACCTATCAATTACCTGTCACATGTGTCTTCCCGGGAACTCTCGCTCAATGATGCACGGAGAAATGAATAACTAAAGAATCCCACATTCATGAAAGGTCCGCCTGAATGAAGCATTATATTCACAGTACAATACTCTCTGTAACGGATATGTCGTCGGCAAAACCTCACCGTGACCCGACTTCCTAGTGACTTCTAAATTAAGTGAAGCGAATTGCACTTCGATCCACAATTTGCCTTGCCTCGTATACCATGATGTTGGTCGTTTACACGCAACACCTGTGCCTACCCACGCCCTGCCGCCCATGCCACGTGCTGTGTTGTGTGCTGCTCCTTGGATGACCCCTAACACCGTCACCGTCACAGTACACACACACACACAGTACACACACACTTGATAACGCTGACCGTGGTGCTGTGTATCATGGAAGTGTAATTATTGTTTCATGATGGCAAAAAGATAGTCCTTATCTTGCATATCGACAATTGCCCCACATCCCCGCTTGTTAGTCGCATAATTACTTACCATTACATGCAGGCTTGTAATTACTTGTTCCCTTACCCCAGTAAACCAGGAGGAGGAGGAGGAAGAGGAGGAGGAGGAGGAGGAGGAGGAGGAGGAGGAGGAGGAGGAGGAGGAGGAGGAGGAGGAGGAGGAGGAGGAGGTAAAGGAAGAGGAATAAAAAAAGAAAGAGAAAGAGGAAGGGCAAAAGAAAGAGGAAGAGAAAAAGAAATAGGAAGAGATAAAGAAAGAGGAAAAGATAGAGTAAAGGAAAGAGGAGGAGTAGGAGGAAGAAGAGGATGAAGAAGAAGCAGAAGAGGAAGAAGAAGAGGAGCAGAAGGAGGAGGGGGAGAGGAAGGAGGACACACCAACAGTATAAATGGACAGTGAGGTAAAAATAGAAGGAAAGAAAAACTATGAAATCCTTATATATTACCTTTATTCATCTTGTCTGTAGATTCACTTAATTCATCATTCATGTCGCGACCATTACCTTCACTCTCATCTTAGAGACGATAACTTATAAATCTCCATCGTCAAGAACACTTTTTTCCTTAAATTCATCATATATAGTCACTTGAATCTTGTCCATAAGTTTGCTGTGTTTCCCGCGTCAGGATAAGTAAACCCAAAACACGCTAGTCAAGTTTACCTACCAGGCACACCACTTTTAAGACACAGCTGATCCCCGCAGTGATAACAAACACGGAACTTTCAGAAGCGAGACCAGTGTAAACAGTGACAAGGGGTGTATGATGGTAAGCACAGCGCCTCCACCCATTCCTCTTACCATATCCTATTCCTTCCTTCCACATCCCTCCTATTGGCTTATCGTCACTCCATCCCTTCACCTGTTTTTTTTCCTATCTATCTTTTCTTCTCCTCCTCGTCCCTTCTTCCCAAATCCTTTCATCCATGCATTGTCGCTCCAATCCTTGCCCGTTCCTCTTCTATTTATTTGTTTTCTTTCCTCTCGTCTTACATCCCTTCCTTTTCTTTCCTCCCTTACGCCTCCGCTGCAATCCTCTTGCCATGGATTTTGAGAAGAGGAGAGAAGGAGATAAGAACGGAGGAAGGAAGGAAGGCAGGAAGGAAGAAAGGAATGGAAGGAGGGAAGAAAAATAATCATCTCATAAGCAACATAATATAACTTGGTGTATTTCTTAACAGCTTTTGTACATATATATTCTTTTGGGAAAATTATTTCTTAATATTGGAAGATGAGAAAAGTAAGAGGGCGAGAAGTAAGATAGGAGGATAGGAATGGGAGGGAGGAAAGGAGGGGAAGGTGCATGAGGTGGGAGGAAAGGGGAAGAAATGAAAAACAATGGGAATTAAACTGGCTTTCTATGTCGTGTTGGTGTAATCCTAGTAATGGAGGCAGAGGCGTTGTCTTTTAAAAGGGGAAGCATGCATTGGCAACACTGACCCCCCCACCCTCACCTTCCCCTCCTTTCCCCTCCTTTCCCCTCCTTTCCCCTCTCTGCTTCTCCTACTCCTCTCTCCTCTCCATTCTGTTACGTAACTTCACTTCCTCATCCTCCCCTTCCTCCCACCCGCCTACATTCCCTTACTTTTCCCTATTTCCTCTTCGCATCTTGATTTCCTTCTAGTGTCTCCTTATTGTGTCATTTGTCATCTTCATTGCCATTCCTATAACGATTTGTAGGTGTCCGTTGTAGTGATGAAAGACGTAATTATGATTCTCTCTCTCTCTCTCTCTCTCTCTCTCTCTCTCTCTCT
>JAXIVD010010259.1:0-12500 GCA_036785275.1 Cancer borealis
CTCCCATACACTTCCCATTGTCATTTTTCTCTCTTCCTCTTTCTCCTCCTTTTCCGCCTTCTCCTTCTAGTCTCTCTCTCTCTCTCTCTCTCTTCTCCTTTTCAAAGTGCTTTCCACTCCTGCTTCTTCCCCCTTCAACGATCTGCATTTTATTTTTCCTTTTATTTCTACCATTCTCCTCTCTTCCTCCTCCTCCTCTTTCGCCTGCTCATCTCTACTCTTCTTCCTCCTCCCCCTCCTCCTCCTCCTCCTCCTCCTCCTCCTCCTCCTCCTCCTCCTCCTCCTCCCTGTACACTCCCAGGAAAGGGAGAACGCAGGAGGAAATGCGAGAGAAAACAGCGCTTAGAGGAGATAAAACTTCTTCTCGAGGCAAATACACATGAAAGACAGTAACATGTAGGAGAGCGAGAGCGAGAGAGAGAGAGAGAGAGAGAGAGAGAGAGAGAGAGAGAGAGAGAGAGAGAGAGAGAGAGAGAGAGAGAGAGAGAGAGAGAGAGAGAGAGGTATATAGAGACAGACAGCATAACTAAAACTCTTGTTATAAAAGTCGAGAAAGTTCACAGGTAAGGTTTAATTTGCCCGCCAGGTGGTGTTGGGTCGCTACGCTGACGAAATCACTCAAGCAATAAGTACAACGCCAACCTAAGAGGATTCCTGCAGCTAAATACGTACTGGCATACAATTTTCATGCATTGACTCTGGTTGGTGGTCCTGTTCTGCACGAGGCAACACGTTCTGCAGGTGAGGAGGTGATGGAATTTGTGGTGTTTTATTTAGAGAGTGTCGACGCGATAAGACTGAGAGTGAGGGAAGGTGAGGTGAAGGTGAAATGTGGTGAAAATGAAGATGGTGGTTGTGGGGTAAAGGAGGATAGGGAGGGGAGAATAGGGAGGAGAGGAGAGGGAGGAGAGGAGAGGGAGGAGAGAAAAAGGAGGGGAGGAGAGGAGAGGAGAGGAGAGGAGAGGAGAGGAGAGGAGAGGAGAGGAGAGGAGAGGAGAGAAAGGAGAGGATATGAAGGAGAGGAGAGAGGAAGACAACGATGGTAAATATATATAAGAAGGAAAAGCTTGTCTTATTACATCAAGGAATATTCTTCTCGATGGACTATTTTTTTATTATCTTTTTATATATTTTCATTACTAGCATGAGAGAAAAACAGAGAAGCAGAAGGTATCTCCCTACCCTCACCCTCCTCTCCCTCCGTCACACGCATACAGGGACAAGCGAGAGTAAAACGTTGAATAAACAAATGATACATAAAAGGTAAAAGACAATTTCCACATGATAGGAAGAGAGCAATTTCTACTCCACAAATCAAGATATTCATGAAATCTTACGTGTTATCTGTATATACAGGACCAGAACTTCATCACGTATTCCTCTAAGTCTCACTGGCGGATTGAACACTAACTAGATAACTACATAACAAGATCACTGCCGGACACTTGTAATCGAAGTTAGACAGGATGAACCAATGCCATGTAAACTATTTTGAGAGACGCGCACTATTTCTTCAGTGTACCTTGTCGCTGGTAACAAGGGTCTTAGTTTTCTAATTGCAACGCCTCACCGCACGCTTTATATATATACAGTGGTACCTCTTTTTTCGAACACCCTTTGACTCGAACACTTCCCAATCCGAAAACATTTGACGAACAAATTTGGTCCTCCAATCCGAACGCGGTCTTGCAATCCGAACACAAACACACGCGGCGGCCGACGCCGCCTTCCCGCCAATCGGCCAGTCTCGCTTGCACTTCCCCGCTGTGAACACCTCTCTCTCTGTTGTGCTTGATATTTTTGCATATTTTCTTGAAATTAGCCCTCATTATTGCTCCCAAGAAAGTGAAAAGTAACAGTGAAAGTGGTGGAAGGAAACTGACGCGCAATAGTATAGAAATGAAGAAGGAAATAATAGAAAAACATGAGAGAGGAGTTTGTGTTTCTGATCTGGCCTCACAGTACGGGATGGCCAAGTCTACGATCTGCACATTTTTGAAGCACAAAGAGACAATAAAGGCTGCTGATGTGGATAAAGGAGTGTGTGGTAAATCAATTTAGAGTGTTTGGTTTGAGGAGTGTTTGGTAAATCATTTTTTATTTAGTATTTTTTATTTAAAATAAAGTGGAACGGATTAATTGTTTTTACATTAATTTCAATGGTAAAAATTGCTTCCTAATTCGATTTTCTCAATTCGAACAGCCGAAAAGAACTAATTAAGTTCGAATCAAGAGGCACCACTGTACATAGAACAAATATTCATTATGACAGTTTTACAGTTTAATTAGGTCTATCAGATGCTGCAATGATATTTCCAATATCTCTAATAGCTTCCGACAAAATTAGAACGAAATCTATTTTTTGGAAAAATTATACGGTTTAATTTTACTGCGTAATTATTATACATAGAACAAATATTCATTATGACGGTTGTAGAGTTTAATTAGGTCTATCAGAAATTACAATGATATTTCTAATATCTCTAATAGCTTCAGAGAAAATTAGAACGAAATATATTTTTTGGAAAAAAGATATGGTTTAATTTGACTGCGTAATTATTATACATAAAACAAATATTCATTATGACAGTTGTAGAGTTTAATTAGGTCTATCAGATGCTACAATGATATATCCAATATCTCTAATAGCTTCCGAGAAAATGAGGAGGAAATGTATATTTTGGAAAAAATATACGGTTCTATTTTACTGCGTAATTATTAGTCATAGAACAAATATTCAAAATGACAACTGTAGAAATTAATTAGGTCTATCAGATGCTGCAATGATATTTCCAATATCTCTAATAGCTTCCGAGAAAATTAGAACGAAATAAATTTTTTGACAAAGGATATGGTTTAATTTTACTGCGTAATTATTATACATAGAACAGATATTCATTATGACAGCTGTAGAGTTTAATTAGGTCTATCAGATGCTGCAATGATATTTCCAATATCTCTAATAGCTTCCGAGAAAATTAGAACGAAATCTATTTTTGGGGAAAATGATATGGTTTAATTTTACTGCGTAATTATTATACATAGAACAAATATTCATGATGACAGTTGTAGAGTTTAATTAGGTTTATCAGATGCTGCAATGATATTTCCAATATCTCTAATAGCTTCCGAGAAAATAAGAACGAAATCTATTTTTTGGAAAAAATATACGGTTTAATTTTACTGGGTAATTATTATATATAGAACAAATATTCATTATGAAGTTGTAGAGTTTAATTAAGTCTATTAGATATTGCAATAATATTTCCAATATCTCTAAAAGCTTCTGAGAAAATTAGAATGAAATCTATTATCTGGAAAAGAAAAAGGTTTAATTTGACTGCGTAATTATTATACATAGAACAGATATTGATTATGAAAGTTGTAGAGTTTAATTTGGTCTATCAGATGCTGCAATGATATTTCCAATATCTCCAATAGCTTCCGAGAAAATTAGAACGAAATCTATTTTTTTGAAAAAAATATGGTTTAATTTTACTGCGTAATTATTATACATAGAACAAATATTCATTATGATAGTTGTAGAGTTTAATTAGGTCTATCAGATGCTGCAATGATATTTCCAATATCTCTAATAGCTTCCGAGAAAATTAAAATGAAATCAATTTTCTGAAAAAAAATATGGTTTAATTTTACTGCGTAATTATTATACATAGAAGAAATATTCATTATGACAGTTGCAGAGTTTAATTTGGTCTATCAGATGCTGCAATGATATTTCCAATATCTCTAGTAGCTTCCGAGAATATTAGAACGAAATCAATTTTTTGAAAAAAGATATGGTTTAATTTTACTGCGTAATTATTATACATAGAACAAATATTCATTATGACAGTTGTCGAGTTTAATTAGGTCTATCAGATGCTGCAATAATATTTCCAATATCTCTAATAGTTTCCGAGAAAATTAGAACGAAATAAATTTTTTGACAAAGGATATGGTTTAATTTTACTGCGTAATTATTATACATAGAACAAATATTTATTATGACATTTTTAGAGTTTAATTAGGTCTATCAGATGCTGCAATGATATTTCCAATATCTCTAATAGCTTCCGAGAAAATTAGAACGAAATCTATTTTTGGGAAAAATGATATGGTTTAATTTTACTGCGTAATTATTTTACATAGAACAAATATTCATTATGACAGTTGTAGAGTTTAATTAGGTTTATCAGATGCTGCAATGATATTTCCAATATTTCTAATAGCTTCCGAGAAAATTAGAACGAAATCTATTTTTTTTTTTAAATATACGGTTTAATTTTACTGGGTAATTATTATACATAGAACAAATATTCATTATGACAGTTGTATAGTTTAATTAGGTCTATCAGATATTGCAATGATATTTCCAATATCTCTAATAGCTTCTGAGAAAATTAGAATGAAATCTATTTTTTGGAAAAAAATATATGGTTAAATTTGACTGCGTAATTATTATACATAGAACAGATATTCATTATGACAGTTGTAGAGTTTAATTAAATTTATCAGATGCTGCAATGATTTTTCCAAAATCTCCAATAGCTTCCGAGAAAATTAGAACGAAATCAATTTTTTGGAAAAAAAAAAATGGTTTAATTTTACTGCGTAATAATTATACATAGAACAAATATTCATTATGACAGTTGTAGAGTTTAATTAGGTCTATCAGATGCTGCAATGATATTTCCAATATCTTTAAAAGCTTCCGAGAAAATTAGAACGAAATCAATTTTTTGAAAAAAAATATGGTTTAATTTTACTGCGTAATTATTATACATAGAACAAATATTCATTATGACAGTTGTAAAGTTTAATTAGATCTATCAGATGCTGCAATGATATCTCCAATATCTCTAATAGTTTCCGAGAAAATTAGAACGAAATCTATTTTTGGGAAAAATGATATGGTTTAACTTTTCTGCGTAATTATTATACATAAAACAAATATTCATTATGACAGTTTTAGAGTTTAATAAGATCTATCAGATGCTACAATGATATTTCCAATATCTCTAATAGCTTCCGAGAAAATTAGAACGAAATCAATTTTTGGGAAAAATTATATGGTTTAATTTTTCTGCGTAATTATTATACATAAAACAAATATTCATGATGACAGTTGTAGAGTTTAATTAGGTCTATCAGATGCTGCAATGATATTTCCAATATCTCTAATAGCTTTCGAGAAAATTAGAACGAAATCAATTTTTTGAAGAAAAAAAATGGTTTAATTTTACTGCGTAATTATTATACATAGAAGAAATATTCATTATGACAGTTGTAGAGTTTAATTTGATCTATCAGATGCTGCAATGATATTTCCAATATCTCTAATAGCTTCCGAGAAAATTGGAACGAAATCAATTTTTTGAAAAAAGATATGGTTTAATTTTACTGCGTAATTATTATACATAGAACAAATATTCATTATGACAGTTGTCGAGTTTACTTAGGTCTATCAGATGCTGCAATATTATTTCCAATATCTCTAATAGTTTCCGAGAAAATTAGAACGAAATAAATTTTTTGACAAAGGATATGGTTTAATTTTACTGCGTAATTATTATACATAGAACAAATATTTATTATGACAGTTTTAGAGTTTAATTAGGTCTATCAGATGCTGCAATGATATTTCCAATATATCTAATAGCTTCCGAGAAAATTAGAACGAAATCTATTTTTGGGAAAAATGATATGGTTTAATTTTACTGCGTAATTATTTTACATAGAACAAATATTCATTATGACAGTTGTAGAGTTTAATTAGGTCTATCAGATGCTGCAATGATATTTCCAATATTTCTAATAGCTTCCGAGAAAATTAGAACGAAATCTATTTTATTTTTAAATATACGGTTTAATTTTACTGGGTAATTATTATACATAGAACAAATATTCATTATGACAGTTGTATAGTTTCATTAGGTCTATCAGATATTGCAATGATATTTCCAATATCTCTAATAGCTTCTGAGAAAATTAGAATGAAATCTATTTTTTGGAAAAAAATATATGGTTAAATTTGACTGCGTAATTATTATACATAGAACAGATATTCATTATGACAGTTGTAGAGTTTAATTAAATTTATCAGATGCTGCAATGAATTTTCCAATATCTCCAATAGCTTCCGAGAAAATTAGAACGAAATCTATTTTTTGGAAAAAAAAGAATGGTTTAATTTTACTGCGTAATAATTATACATAGAACAAATATTCATTATGACAGTTGTAGAGTTTAATTAGGTCTATCAGATGCTGCAATGATATTTCCAATATCTTTAAAAGCTTCCGAGAAAATTAGAACGAAATCAATTTTTTGATAAAAAAATATGGTTTAATTTTACTGCGTAATTATTATACATAGAACAAATATTCATTATGACAGTTGTAAAGTTTAATTAGATCTATCAGATGCTGCAATTATATCTCCAATATCTCTAATAGTTTCCGAGAAAATTAGAACGAAATCAATTTTTGGGAAAAATTATATGGTTTAATTTTTCTGCGTAATTATTATACATAAAACAAATATTCATTATGACAGTTTTAGAGTTTAATAAGATCTATCAGAAGCTACAATGATATTTCCAATATCTCTAATAGCTTCCGAGAAAATTAGAACGAAATCAATTTTTGGGAAAAATTATATGGTTTAATTTTTCTGCGTAATTATTATACATAAAACAAATATTCATGATGACAGTTGTAGAGTTTAATTAGGTCTATCAGATGCTGCAATGATATTTCCAATATCTCTAATAGCTTTCGAGAAAATTAGAACGAAATCAATTTTTTGAAAAAAAATATGGCTTAATTTTACTGCGTAATTATTATACATAGAAGAAATATTCATTATGACAGTTGTAGAGTTTAATTTGGTCTATCAGATGCTGCAATGATATTTCCAATATCTCTAATAGCTTCCGAGAAAATTGGAACGAAATCTATTTTTTGAAAAAAGATATGGTTTAATTTTACTGCGTAATTATTATACATAGAACAAATATTCATTATGACAGTTGTCGAGTTTAATTAGGTCTATCAGATGCTGCAATATTATTTCCAATATCTCTAATAGTTTCCGAGAAAATTAGAACGAAATAAATTTTTTGACAAAGGATATGGTTTAATTTTACTGCGTAATTATTATACATAGAACAAATATTTATAATGACAGTTTTAGAGTTTAATTAGGTCTATCAGATGCTGCAATGATATTTCCAATATATCTAATAGCTTCCGAGAAAATTAGAACGAAATTTATTTTTGGGAAAAATGATATGGTTTAATTTTACTGCGTAATTATTTTACATAGAACAAATATTCATTATGACAGTTGTAGAGTTTAATTAGGTCTATCAGATGCTGCAATGATATTTCCAATATTTCTAATAGCCTCCGAGAAAATTAGAACGAAATCTATTTTTTTTTTAAATATACGGTTTAATTTTACTGGGTAATTATTATACATAGAACAAATATTCATTATGACAGTTGTATAGTTTAATTAGGTCTATCAGATATTGCAATGATATTTCCAATATCTCTAATAGCTTCTGAGAAAATTAGAATGAAATCTATTTTTTGGAAAAAAATATATGGTTAAATTTGACTGCGTAATTATTATACATAGAACAGATATTCATTATGACAGTTGTAGAGTTTAATTATATTTATCAGATGCTGCAATGATTTTTCCAATATCTCCAATAGCTTCCGAGAAAATTAGAACGAAATCAATTTTTTGGAGAAAAAAAATATGGTTTAATTTTACTGCCTAATAATTATACATAGAACAAATATTCATTATGACAGTTGTAGAGTTTAATTAGGTCTATCAGATGCTGCAATGATATTTCCAATATCTTTGAAAGCTTCTGAGAAAATTAGAACGAAATAAATTTTTTGAAAAAAAATATGGTTTAATTTTACTGCGTAATTATTATACATAGAACAAATATTCATTATGACAGTTGTAAAGTTTAATTAGATCTATCAGATGCTGCAATGATATCTCCAATATCTCTAATAGTTTCCGAGAAAATTAGAACGAAATCTATTTTTGTGAAAAATGATATGGTTTAATTTTTCTGCGTAATTATTATACATAGAACAAATATTCAGTATGACAGTTTTAGAGTTTAATAAGATCTATCAGATGCTACAATGATATTTCCAATATCTCTAATAGTTTCCGAGAAAATTAGAACGAAATCAATTTTTGGGAAAAATTATATGGTTTAATTTTTCTGCGTAATTATTATACATAAAACAAATATTCATTATGACAGTTTTAGAGTTTAATAAGATCTATCAGATGCTACAATGATATTTCCAATATCTCTAATAGCTTCCGAGAAAATTAGAACGAAATCAATTTTTGGGAAAAATTATATGGTTTAATTTTTCTGCGTAATTATTATACATAAAACAAATATTCATGATGACAGTTGTAGAGTTTAATTAGGTCTATCAGATGCTGCAATGATATTTCCAATATCTCTAATAGCTTTCGAGAAAATTAGAACGAAATCAATTTCTTGAAAAAAAATATGGTTTAATTTTACTGCGTAATTATTATACATAGAAGAAATATTCATTATGACAGTTGTAGAGTTTAATTTGGTCTATCAGATGCTGCAATGATATTTCCAATATCTCTAATAGCTTCCGAGAAAATTGGAACGAAATCAATTTTTTGAAAAAAGATATGGTTTAATTTTACTGCGTAATTATTATACATAGAACAAATATTAATTATGACAGTTGTCGAGTTTAATTAGGTCTATCAGATGCTGTAATATTATTTCCAATATCTCTAATAGTTTCCGAGAAAATTAGAACGAAATAAATTTTTTGACAAAGGATATGGTTTAATTTTACTGCGTAATTATTATACATAGAACAAATATTTATTATGACAGTTTTAGAGTTTAATTAGGTCTATCAGATGCTGCAATGATATTTCCAATATATCTAATAGCTTCCGAGAAAATTAGAACGAAATCTATTTTTGGGAAAAACGATATGGTTTAATTTTACTGCGTAATTATTTTACATAGAACAAATATTCATTATGACAGTTGTAGAGTTTAATTCGGTCTATCAGATATTGCAATGATATTTCCAATATTTCTAATAGCTTCCAAGAAAATTAGAACGAAATCTATTTTTTGGAAAAAAAAATATGGTTTAATTTTACTGCGTAATTATTATACATAGTACAAATATTCATTATGATAGTTGTAGAGTTTAATTATCAGATGCTATCAGATGCTGCAATGATTTTCCAACATTTCTAATAGCTTCCGAGAAAATTAGAACGAAGTAAATTTTTTGACAAAGGATATGGTTTAATTTTAATGCGTAATTATTATACATAGAACAAATATTCATTATGACAGTTTTAGAGTTTAATTAGGTCTATCAGATACTGCAATGATATTTCCAATATCTCTAATAGCTTCGGAGAAAATTAGAACGAAATCTATTTTTGGGAAAAATTATATGGTTTAATTTTACTGCGTAATTATTATACATAGAACAAATATTCATTATGACCGTTGTAGAGTTTAATTAGGTCTATCAGTTGCTGCAATGATATTTCCAATATCTCTAATCGCTTCCGAGAAAATTAGAATGAAATCAATTTTTTGGAAAAAAGATATGGTTTAATTTTACTGCGTAATTATTATACATAGAGCAAATATTCATTATGACAGTTGTAGAGTTTAATTAGGTTTATCAGAAATTGCAATGATATTTCCAATATCTCTAATAGCTTCTGAGAAAATTAGAACGAAATATATTTTTTAGAAAAAAAAATACGGTTAAATTTGACTGCGTAATTATTATAAATAGAACAAATATTGATTATGACAGTTGTAGAGTTTAATTAGGTCTATCAGAAATTGCAATGATATTTCCAATATCTCTAGTAGCTTCCGAGAAAATTAGAACGAAATCTATTTTTTGGAAAAAATATACGGTTTAATTTGACTGCGTAATTATTATACATAGAACAAATATTCATTATGACAGTTGTAGAGTTTAATTAGGTCTATCAGATGCTGCAATGATAATTCAATCATCTCTAACAGTTTCCGAGAAAATTAGAATGAAATAAATTTTTTGGAAAAAAGATACGGTTTAATTTAATGCGTAATTATTATACATAGAACAAATATTCATTATGACAGTTGTAGAGTTTAATTAGGTCCATCAAATATTGCAATGATATATCCAATATCTCTAATAGCTTTCGAGAAAATGAGGAGGAAGTTTGTTTTTTGGAGAAAAAAATACGGTTCTATTTTACTGCGTATTTATTAGTCAAAGAACATATATTCAAAATGATAGTTGTAGAGTTTAATTAGGTCTATCAGATGCTGTAATGATATTTCCAATATCTCTAATAGCTTTCGAGAAAATTAGAACGAAATCAATTTTTTGAAAAAAAATATGGTTTAATTTTACATCGTAATTATTTTACATATACAATTAGTGTCCGCGGCAATAAAACGGAGTGTATGAATTTGAACAAGAGGAAGGTAAAGGACAGCTGACACTACGGAATATCGAATAACTTTGTCCAGATCTTTCAACAATTGGAGTGACGGAGAAATAGAAACAGGAGGAAAAGGAGAAGGAAGAGAAGGAATAGGAACCTTAGGAGGATAATGACGATGTGAATGAGGATGATGTTAAGGATGATGATGATGATGATGATGAGAAAGAAAGGAAGGAGGAGTTAGATGACAATTAATACGTTGATAATACAAATACAAATCCAAACGAAGAACAAAAAATCGATGAAAAGTCTACAACAATTGTTTTCATAATGATAAACTTTCCATAACAGACAAACGAGGGGAAAAAAAATACATGGAAAGAATAAACGTGAACCAAAATAAAGGTTAATAAACTCCATGCAACACCGTGACTGGCGGGACAACTGATGTGTTTGTGTTGCACCTCAAAAACTAACCTCACGCCCATCACCAACACAAACAGGTCAACAATCTCTTGAAAAAATGTTTGATTGTAAATATTGATGAACTGTTAATATAATTGGTGTTGTTACTATTATTATTATTATTATTATTATTATTATTATTATTATTATTATTATTATTATTATTATTATTATTATTATTCTCCTCCTCCTCCTCCTCCTCCTCTTCCATGGTCGCATTGAAACATAATTCATGTCTCTGTCAGGCGAAAAATTACCTGCTGGTATGTGTGTTCAGGGCGAGGCAAGGTAAGGCAAGGTAAGTAAAGGTGAGTAAGACGTGAAGACTAACACCTTGATGCAGGACAAAGCTGGGAAGGAGAGAATTCTAGGAAATGTATAAGGGAGAGAGAAAGAAAAACTGAGAGAGAAGAGATGATAGACTAAAAAATATCCTTCAAATTACGAAAAATAGTTAATAATAATAAAAATATTTACAAATCTGCACATTTTCGAGATGAAAGTAAATGAAGGAGGCAGGACAAGTTGGAGTGAGTAATGACAGTTTTTATTTTTTTTAATCCTGTGGTGAATTAAGTGTAATTAATTAGATTCCGGTGATGAAAATTTCTACAAAACTTCTGCGGCTGTGTGTCCTGTGGGAAGCTGTGTTGAGGACGGACGGCTTGATTGTACTGTGAAGAATGATGGAACTTTACATGATCTCTCTCTCTCTCTCTCTCTCTCTCTCTCTCTCTCTCTCTCTCTCTCTCTCTCTCTCTCTCTCTCTCTCTCTCTCTTTCTCTTCTCTCTCTCTCTCTCTCTCTCTCTCTCTCTCTCTCTCTCTCTCTCTCTCTCTCTCTCTCTCTCTCTCTCTCTCTCTCTCTCTGTGAAATATTTATAGTTTGTTTCTTTTTCGGAGTTAGTGCAGTTTTGGGGTAGAATTTGTTGCCAAGATAAATTTACAGGTGGAGTAGGTCTTTAGAGGAGGAGGAGGAGGAGGAGGAGGAGGAGGAGGAGGAGGAGGAGGAGGGGGAGGAGGAGGAGGAGGAGGAGGAGGAGGAGGAGGAGGAGGAGAAGAGGAAGAGTAGAAGGAGGAGGAGGAGGAGGATAAATGAAGCTCATCAAAATATATTAAAACTTAAAAAACAGTAAAATGTAAAGGTAAATATCCCAAGTCTTATTTTCTTTCCTGCCTGATAAGATGTTCCAGGAAATTCTTGATTACGTGCAACATTTTTACACTTGTCTCTTGGGTGACAGGTAACTTGGAAAAACGAGAGGGAAAAGTGGAAGATTTATGCATGGCTATTTATACTTGGTAGTTCAGAATTAAAGAGTGTCTTGCAGAAATTATTAATATCTTCGCCTTGCCCCACACACCACACACATGAAAGCAAAGAAACGATCATCAAAGGTAAGACTTCAACACACAAATTCAATAATAAAAACGGATTAAAAAAATATATTAAAAAAAATGTACGTTTAATCTCTTTCCTTTGCAATCAGAAGTTACAATTCTTTCCATTGCA
>JAXIVD010010260.1:2500-13700 GCA_036785275.1 Cancer borealis
GGAAGAGAGATGGAGGAAGTTTGCAAGACGAGGAGGTGTGAAGGCGGAACATAATAGAAGGAGATGGGGAAGAGAGGAAAGGACGCCACAAGACGGGCAGACGGGGTGAAGAGAACGGGACATCAGGTAACAAAGGATGAATCTGGTGTGACCAATACGTAAGCGAGCCAGGACAGTCTCCCAGCGTCTAATAGGATAAGATGGGTTAGATCAAGGGGAAACGGAAGGCTTGACAGCGCGAAGTTTATTAGAAGTAAGTGTGGACCAAAATGACTGCCAGCGGGCATAAAGGAAAGTCCGAAAACTGGGAAATAATCGGAAACAGGAAGGGAGGAAATACAAAAAGTAGGAAGGGTAAGGGCGTCATGTGCCAAAGAGTTAACAGCATCATTACCAGGAATTCCAACATGACTGGGTACCCAGCAATAACTAACTGTTTTGTGACGAACAGAAAGGCGGAATAACCAGTCCTGGATGTCGCGGACAAAAGGATGTGAAGAAGAAAAAGAAGATACAAGGGAGAGGGACGACCATGAGTCGGTAAAAATAGTATAAGAAGCGGGGGAGCGAAAGATTCGGCGGAGGGCAAAAAGATTCGCAAACAGCTCAGTAGTAAGAACACTAGCCTCGAGAGGGAGCAGACGGGCAAGACGGGCAGACGGGGTGAAGAGAACGGGACATCAGGTAACAAAGGGTGAATCTGGTGTGACCAATACGTAAGCGAGCCAGGACAGTCTCCCAGCGTCTAATAGGATAAGATGGGTTAGATCAAGGGGAAACGGAAGGCTTGACAGCGCGAAGTTTATTAGAAGTAAGTGTGGACCAAAATGACTGCCAGCGGGCATAAAGGAAAGTCCGAAAACTGGGAAATAATCGGAAACAGGAAGGGAGGAAATACAAAAAGTAGGAAGGGTAAGGGCGTCATGTGCCAAAGAGTTAACAGCATCATTACCAGGAATTCCAACATGACTGGGTACCCAGCAATAACTAACTGTTTTGTGACGAACAGAAAGGCGGAATAACCAGTCCTGGATGTCGCGGACAAAAGGATGTGAAGAAGAAAAAGAAGATACAAGGGAGAGGGACGACCATGAGTCGGTAAAAATAGTATAAGAAGCGGGGGAGCGAAAGATTCGGCGGAGGGCAAAAAGATTCGCAAACAGCTCAGTAGTAAGAACACTAGCCTTGAGAGGGAGCCGGTATTGGAAATAAGTATCAGGAAATAGGACAGCACAGCCCGAGCCAGTAGAAGACTTGGAGCCATCAGTACAAACATGAACGCTACCAGAATAAGTAGGAAGGTTATCCGAGAAGTGGGAACGAGGACACAGGGAGGGGTATTAGACTTCGGGGAGACAGGGAAGACAGAGGAGCAAAAGGAGAGAGGAGGGGAGAGCCAGGGAGGGGTAGAGGAAACAGAGAATGGGAGTGGATTAAGGGAGGGGGAAGAAGGATGGGACAGAAGGGCACGCATACGGAGGGGGAAGGGAACAGGTAAGCGAGGCCGGGAGGCAAAGACCGCGGACAGAGAAGGAGGGATACGCAAAGCAGAGGAGGGAAATTGAAGGGAACGGGCATAACAGCGGAGGAAGAGAAGGGCCCGGCGACGGGGAAGAGAAGGAAGGCCGGCTTCAGTATATAAGCTCTCCACAAGGGAAGACCGGAAAGCACCAAGAGCAAGGCGAATACCAAGGTGATGAACAGGGTCAAGGAGGCTGAGGACGGAGGGGGAGGCGGAAGAATAAACATGGCAGCCATAATCAAGGACGGAAAGGACCAGCACAGTATGCAGCGAAAGCAGAGTCTTGCGGTCAGCGCCCCAAGACACATGGAAGAGGGTCTGTAGGAGACGGAGGCGGCGAAAGGCGGTATCCTTGAGAGAGAGGACATGCTGGCGCCAAGTGAGGCGAGAGTCGAAAATAAGACCAAGAATCTTGCCCGACATGCGATACTCAAGAGGGATACCATAAAGTAGAAGGGGAGGGGGGCAAGCAGTACGGGAACGAGATAAGTTAATAGAGAAAGACTTTGTAGGGGAGAAGCAGAAGCCATGGTCGGTGGCTCAAGAGGAGGTGGCGGTAACAGCAGATTGAAGAAGGCGATGGAGAAGAGAGAAGGAGCTGCCCGAGGCATAAATGGCAAAATTGTCTACATAGAGAGAGGACCTGACACCAGACGGGAGGGTAGAAACGATGCCGTCAATGGCCAGGAGGAAGAGGATAGTACTCAAGACCGAGCCCTGGGGTATACTCTCGGACTGACAGAAGGAGAGGGAGCAAGAAAAAGTGACCCTAACGCGAAAGGAGCGATTCCGGAGGAAGTTATGGAGGAAAACCTCCATGTTGCCAGAGACACCAACACAAGATAGCTGGTGAAGGATGTGATAGCGTCAAGTGGTATCATAAGCTTTCTCAAGGTCAAAGAAAATGGCTAGGACAGATTCTCGCCGAGCAAAAGCGGAAGTAATACACGTTTGTAAGCAGGCGAGAGGCTCCGCTGTACCGTGGGCACGTCGAAAGCCAAACTGAGAGGGGAAGAAAAGGCTCTTTGTTTCGAGATATCACATCAATCGGAAATTGATTATGCGCTCAAGGAGCTTGCAAACACAACTAGTCAGAGCGATGGGCCGATAATCCTGGGGGAGAGCACCAAATTTGTTAGGCTTGAGAAAAGGAAGGATAAGTGTATCGCACCATTGGGGCGGGAAGTCCCCAATTAACCAAACGCGGTTAAAAAGGGTAAGTAAGAAGGTCAGGGAGGCGATAGGAAGGTGGCGGAGCATTTGGTAGTGAACACCATCAGGGCCCGCAGAGGTGTTACGACAACACTTCAAGGCAGAGGTAAGCTCAGAGGGGGAGAAGGTGGTGTTGTATGAAGCGGTAGAAGAAAGTGTGAAAGTAATAGGGGTGCGCTCACGTGCCATCTTAAGGACAGCAAACTTAGGAGAGAGATGAGAGCCACTGCTGACGCTGCTGAAAAACGAGCCCAGTTCAGTAGCAACCTGGAGGGGCTCAGCAATATCACCCTGGGGGAGGCGAAGTACAGGAGCAAAGGAGGGTGGATGTTTACGTGACAATTTATGAATACGGCGCCAGACTAAAAAACAATGGGGGTAGAGGAAGTCAAGGTAGAAACATAAGCACGCCAGCTGTTGGACTGAGCCAATCTAATAGTCCGGCGGAACTTAGCCGACGCACGTTTGAAGTAAATAAAGGCCGGGAGCTGGCCGGGAGTGTCCTGTTTACATCGATAACCGCTCCAGGCCGCCCGCTTCAAGCGAAAGGCCGTAGTGCAGGCAGGGTTCCACCAGAAAACACACTTGAAGGTAAAGGGACGGGAAGTCCGAAGGATGGAAACAGAAGCAGCAGCGAGAACAGACACGGTAAAGTAAATCAACATAACAGAAAAGGAAGTAAAATCAGGAGAGGAGAAGCGGAGGATAGACAGTGAGGCAAAAGCACGCCAATCTGCCCTATCAAAGAACCAGCGAGGGGGACTGGGGAAAGAGATGTAGAAAATAGGAGAGAGAAGAACCGGGAAATTATCACTACAGGGATTGCAGTCAAGAACCAACCAGTGGAGATCTAGCAGTAGGTCAGGAGAACAGAGGGCGAGGTCGAGGCAGGAGAAAGTCTGGATGCGAAGATCAAAGTGAGTGGGGGCGGCAGTATTAAGGATAGCAAGGTCGAAGTCTTTAAGGAAACGGTCGAGAGAGCGGCCACGAGAGGTGACCACAGAATCCCCCTTAAAGAGTGTGGCGACAATTGAAGTCACCAACCACAAGGAGGGGAGAAGGGAGGTTAGAAAAAAGGGAGCGGAGGGCATCAAGATCGAGAGGCTGGGAAGGAGGAAGGTAAAGGGAAACGAGAGACACCCAACGGCGGAGCTAGCTATGAAGGACCGTACAGGGAAGTGTAGTAGGGATAGGAAGAGGGGTAGAAGCAACAGACTGGTGAAGAAAGATAGCAGAAGAAGAGATAGAGTGCGGGGAGGAAAAAAAGCGGTAATGAGGAATAGGGATGGGCGGACTAGTAAGGAACGTTTCCTGAAGGCAGAGGACCATGGGGGCATAAGAGGAAATGAGTTGGCGAAGATTCTGTCGATGGGCACGAAAACCACGAATATTCCACTGAAGAACGGACATGATCAGTAGGGAATAAGACTCGGAATGGGGGTAGGTGAGGGAGAAGCGTTCGCAGGAAGTGAAGGACTGGGATCCATATCCTTAAGAAGCAAAGGAGAAGGAAGATGATCAGGAACGGGCGAAGTAGGGGGAGAGGGAGAAGGTAGAGAGAGGAGATCGGTACGGGAGTAACCAGGCGGTAGGGTAAGAGAGAGGAGAGATAAAACAGCAGGGAAAGGAGGAGGAGGGGCAGACGACTGCACCGAAGAACAGGCGGGATAAGACGAGGGGGGAAGGGCAGAATAAAGCGGGGAACACATAAGAACACATAGGAAGAAAAAACAGCAACAGTCCTACTGGCCCTTACGAGGCTGTTTGTGGTAGAGACTAGACTACACTATCTAATCTGGGGTGAAGGATACAGGATAGTAAGGGTGAGGGATTCTCCCACCAGCCACGACTGGCAGGAGAGGAAGGCCAACCATGCAATATAAAAAAATAAATGCGTGGAATTAGATTGGACTAGACTATTACTACTGTCACTAACACTACGTCCTGGCAAGCGATGTCAGGCCCCTAGCGACGTCCTTCCAAATCGAGATTTTGTAATTACGGTACATTAGAAGGAACTTGCTCAAAGTTTACTACGTTGACGAATTGTGTTTTAGTTGCGGATTGGCTTCTAAATATTTGTCCAGTCTATTTTTTTATGTATTAATTGTTTTACTGTCGACGACACTGGCGGGCAGGGAGTTCCAAACGTTAACGATCCGATTGAAAAAGAAATGTTTGGCTTCGTTTGATGTGAATCTTTTACCAGTAATCTTAAAAATATGACATCTTGTTATATTTGATCGATCAAAAGTAATGTAATCTTCTGCATTGATATTATAAAATCCTTTAATTATCTTGAACATTTCAATTAAATCTCCTCGCATCCTTCGTTTTTCTAGGCTGAATAAGTTTAATTCTTTAAGTCTTTCTTCATAAGGTTTATTTCTCAGCCTTGGAATAATTTTCGCTATTCTACGTTGGACTCTTTCCAGTTTGTCAATGTCCTTTCTGTAATATAGGGAGCAGAACTGTACGCAATACTCAAGATGAGATCGTATTAGTGAATTATGCAGTTTTAATATGACTTTTTCTGATTTATTTTCGAAAGTACGCCCAATAAAGCCGACCAATCTGTTAGCAGTTTTAATTACCTCTAAGCAATGCTGACTGGGTTTTAAATCGTTTGATATTGTGATTCTTAGATCTTTTTCCTTGTTCACTGCAGAAAGTAGTTTTCCATTTATTGAGTACTGAACGTGATCATTATTTCTTCCGATGTGTAGTATCTTACATTTATCAACGTTAAATTTAATTTGACATTTATTGGCCCAAGACGTTAGTCGATCAATGTCTGATTGTAAGACTTCTCTGTCACTTGTTCTAGTTACTTTACTGGCAATTTTCGTATCGTCAGCGAATTTTGATATTTTGCATGAGATCCCATCATCTATGTCATTAACATATATCAGGAACAAAATAGGGCCAAGTACTGAACCTTGTGGTACGCCACTTTTTACGTTTAACCATTGAGAGGAGACACCGTGACTACTCTCTGTTTACGTTCAGAGAGCCAGTCCTGAAGCCAATTGTAGATGCTACCAGAGATACCGTGAGTCTTTAGTTTATTAAGCAATCGTTGATGGGGAACTTTATCAAAGGCCTTTTGAAAATCCAGATATATGATATCTACTGCTCTGCTTTCATCGTACGTGTCAAAAACATTGTGAAAGAAGTCTAATAAGTAAGTTAAACATGAACGTTTATTACGAAAACCATCTTGTGAGGGTTTTATTATATCGTTATCTTCAAGGAATTTCACCATATTGTCACGAATGATTGTCTCCATTAATTTACATACTACTGACGTCAGACTGATTGGCCTATAATTTCCGGGTTGTGACTTGTCCCCCTTTTTGAAGATTGGGGGTACATTAGCACGTTTCCAATCTGATGGAACTTTACCATTACTTAAGGATTTATTGAATATGATTGCAAGCGGTTTACTGATCTCATGCTTGACCTCTTTCAAGATTCTCGGGGAAATTTTATCTGATCCAGGGGAAGGGGGAGAGGAAGGAGCGCCGAGGATAGAGGGAGAAGAAGGGGACTGAATGAGAGGGGGGTGGCCAGAGAGGGGGGGTCGGGAAGGGGGGACAGCAGAAGAAGAAGATAGAGGTGGGGAATCGGGGTAGGAGGGAGGCACTTGGGAGGGGGATGTACAGAAGCCACGACCTGGATAGGAAGGGCTGGAAGGGAAGGAGACAAGGAGGTAGGAGGGGAGGACAAGGGAGCCGTGTTTTTTATACGCGATAATGGCATCGAGGGTATCACCCTCGGAAGGAGCGGGAGAGGAAGGTGCAGGGTGAGTTTTTTTAGGGAGGTGGAGAGGGGGCGAAAAGATCAAGGCGAGAGCGGGAGAGGAGGTTGGTGGGGAAGAGGAGACTAAAGCTTCAGAACGGCGTTGTCGCTTGGTAGAGTAGGAGCGCTGGAGGCGTGGAGAGGGAGGGACAGGAGTAAGGGCGGGGGTGGAGATAGGAGTATCAGGGTCAAGAACAGCGAAGGGGGAGGAGGAAGAGGAAGGAGTTAGAGGAGAGGGATCGGTGGAAGGATGGGTAGGGGAGGGAGTCGGAGGACCGGGGCAGGAAAAAGAGGACGTGGCTGGAGAGCGAGGGGTAGAGGTAGAGGCAGAGACATGGTGAGGAGAGGGGGTGAAGCCTAGTCGACGGGGTTTCTGACGGGCCTCACTACGTGAGACCGTCACGGAAGCAAATACCAGCGACTTCAGCTTCAAACTTATACGCTGGGCAGCCGCGGTAGAGAGCATTATGATGACCACCACAATTGCAGCAGCGCCGGGTAGTAGCAGGGCATTCATCGCGGATGTGGGTAAAGCCACACAAAGGACAGCGGAGAGCAGAGCGGCAGTGTTTCTCAGGGTGGCCAAAGCGCCAACAGTTTCGGTACTGGTGAGGAGGAGGGACATAAGGCCGGACGGGGGGCAAGACGCCCCCAACGTAGACATGATTAGGAAAATCGTGGCGCTTAAAAGAGATCCGGGCAACATTGGTGTAGCAGCGAAAGTTGACAGCGTCATACTCGCTGAGTAGATCGAGGAGGTCAGTATGACAGTCTGACCAAGCCTTGTCGTCAATAGGACATTCTTGAGGAGAGATAGAGATAGTGTCAGTGCACTTGTTGAGATGGTCGTCAGGGGTCTTATAGAAGGGGTCACCGGATCGGGCCAACAAGTTGGACATGGCCTGAGACTGGGCCTCAGACTTCACACGGACCAGGCGAGAACGGTCAGGTCGTGTCTGGAAGTGGATCTTGCCCATTTGTTCTTGTAAGCAGCGCTGGAAGTGAAGGGTATTCTTAGAGAAAGGAGCGGAGGGGGGGATAATAAAGAAGCAATCCTAGCGGGCAGGGACAAAGAGGAGGTCATAGGGAGAAGGACGAGGCACACCACGAGAGAAGCCTGTCCGGGGTTGTGTCGTCGTCTTCCTAGAGGAAGAGAGGACATAAGGAGCTAAGATAGTAATAGAAGATGGAGCAGAGGTGGCGGGAAGGGAGGCTGGAGGAGCGGTAGAAATGGAAGAGAGAGTCGGTACAGCGGTAGACACAGGGGAGGAGGGAGGGGCAGTAGAAGGGGCGCTGGAAATAGGGACGGTAGAAGGAGGAGCAGGGAACAGGGGAGATGAGGAGACTACAAGAGTGCGGATAGAAACCGTGGTAGTAGTAGAGGAGGATGAGGAACAGTGAGGGCCGAACCCTGGGAGAGGCGGGAGGACAGTAACAGGAGGGAGAGAAGACGCGGGAGGTGGGGCATAGGAAGAAGTAGCATGAGAAGCTGTGGAGGGGTCAGGGGTACAAGGAATTGTAGGAGAAGTAGATGATATAGTAGAGGGGGCCTGAGGCACAGGCAGAGGAGCCGAAACCAGGTCCATTGGGCAGGCTGAGCTGTCAGGGGGGGTGGGTGACCAGCAGCAGAGGCCTCGAGGGACTGGTCGGGTACCACTTGAGGGAGACAAAGCAGAGTTTCGTTATCCATAAACAAATTTTAAATAGAAAAAATGGCATCGGGGGTCACGAGTAAACCGCCTACCGGATCGCATATTTCCGAAAACTTCATCACATTTTCAGCCGCCCCGCCCTCGCCAGTGACGTAGGCAGACTCTGCCTCGTGATTGGCTGGCTTACTCTTGGCTGTCCACACCATCTCCACCCCCGCCTTTCTCTCCAGCTCCCTTCTCTTCTCTCTCACTCGCCGCTCGTCCCCCCCCCCACCCACGTTTTCTCTCTCGCACTCGCACTGCCTCCCTCCCCCCTTCTTCCCACCCATTACCCCATTTTTCTCTCCCCTCTCCCCCATCCCCCTCTTTATTCCCTCTCCATTCCCCCTTTTTCTCTCCCTCTCTGTCTTCCCACTCCCTCCCACTCTCCTCTTTACTCCCTCCCACCAATAATTTTCTTGCATCTCTCTAAACAATTAATTTCTTTCCACACATTTCTAGACCAACACGTTTTCCAGACAGTTACAATCAAGGTGAACCTTCTCTACTGGATCATATTTTTTACAAATTTTTTTCTCTAACCTTTCATCTGGAATAATACACTATCCAATATCAGATCATCTGCCAATTTTCCTTAACGTTACTGTTCCTTCCAAATCTAATAAATTACATAAAGTTGAGTTTCGGATAATAAATGAAACAAATAAGGAAAAATTTACACAAAAAATCTGTATGATCGACTGGAATGCTCTCCTTAATAACAACGATGTCAATAACAACTGTAAATATTTTTTAGATCAAATTAAAAAAGCTTTTGACGATTGTTTCCCACTTGAATCCAAATTAATAACTGAAAAGAGATTAAACAATCCTTGGATATCACAATCAGTACTTAACTCTATAAGGACAAAAAATTATCTTTACAAAGATTATAAAGAAGGTGCTGTAACAGAGATTCAATATAAACAATACCGCAATATGCTAAATACTACTATAAGACCAGCAAAAAGATCTTACTATATAGCTCAGTTTACCAGTTTTAAAAATAATACTCATAAGATATGAAAAACAATTCGCCAATTTTCTAACCATAACCATAAGAACAGTGCCTCAAATCACATACTCTGTAACGGCAAAAAAATATTTGAACCTTAAGAAATTGCACAAGTTTTCTATGAATTTTACACAAATATTGCACCTAACTTGGATCAAAGTCTACCGCCTTCCACCACAAATCCTCTCTGCTTCCTTAGAGGTGACTATCTGCATTCGATGGCAATTCCTATAATCATACCCTAGGATGTAATTAATGTAATCAACTCTCTAAAAAGCAAAATATGCAATGTACATGAAATTCCTGTATCTGTGTTAAAATCTAGCAAAAACCAATTTGCAATACCTTTGACTCTACTCTTCAATAATTCTATCAATAAGAGTAAATTTCCTCAACTTTTTAAACACGCAACTGTTATCCCCATTCACAAAAAAGGAGCTAAAGATGAACTAAGTAACTATAGATCAATATCTTTATTAAATGTTTTTTCCAAGATTTTTGAAAAACTCATGAAAAAATTCCTAATAAACTTTCTAGAAAATCATAATATACTAAACCCAAGCCAGTTTGGTTTTCGCCAAGGTCTATGCACGTTTGATGCCCTAAGAACTTTCTCTGCAGAAATGTATAGCAGTTTGGACAAAAAACATTCACTATTAAGTATATTTATTGATTTCACCAAAGCTTTTGATACTGTTAGGCACGACATATTATTACAAAAACTATACTTCTATGGAATTAGAGGCATTATTCATGACTGGTTCCAAGACTATTTATCTCACAGGTCCCAATCAACAAAGTTTCAAAGCATTATATCACCGCCACTATCCATTCAATATGGTGTGCCACAGGGCAGTGTTCTGGGTCTGATTCTTTTTCTTTTATATATAAATGATATAAGTAATATATTTGCAAACTTGAAACAATTCTTTTCGCAGATGATTCTACCTTATATATCACTGGTGAAGATCCGACTAATATGATACATTTAGCAAACACTGACATGAACATCCTTCATAAATTATGCCTGAGTAATATAGATTAACAGTAAATTTAAATAAAACCTTTTATATGTTATTCACTAATAAACCACCATCAGTGCTTCCATCTTTATATTTTTCTCAGGACATTATAACAAAAACTGACAAAGACACACTACTGGGCATAACGTATGAGGATACTATGACCTTTAAACACCACATAGCAAACCAAACCCTTAAATTATCCAGGATAATATCTCTGTTATATCAAATTAAAGAATTAATGCCCATTGATGTTCTGAAAGTTGTATACAATGCCAATGTCTTACCACATCTATACTACTGTACACCTATCTGGTGCAACACCTATCCCACACACCTCTTACTACTGTTTAGACTTCAAAAGAAAATCATAAAAATAATTACTAACAGCGATTATTTTGCTCACACACAACCTCTATTTAAAGAAACCAAATCATTAAAACTCTTTGATATTAATAAGCTACAGATTAGTACTTAAATGTATAAAAAGGTAAAAAATGATACAGATATGCCCTTATAACCACAACATGCGTATTTCAACAATGAAAAGTTACGTATACTTGCCCATAACTTAACACTTGTCCAACATTCACTTTCTTATTCTGGACCTAAACCCTGGAATTCTATCCTTAACAGTATGAAAATCTTACCTTCTATACACTCCTTTAAAAAACAATTTAAAAAACATACACTCCTCAACTACTAAATGTACAATTATGTCCATGTTATTTCTTTTTATTTATTATTCTTTAATCATTTATTTGTCATTATGTGTCCTCACCCTAGTCAGTTATTGTGTCATTCTATCACAAATGTTTATTTCTTTATTTATTAAGGTCATTATTACTTCATTTCTTCATATTAAGATTATTATTATCATTATCATTATCATTACCATTATTATTATTATTATTATTATTATTATTACTACTACTAT
>JAXIVD010010261.1:5000-13700 GCA_036785275.1 Cancer borealis
GTGTCTAATAGAACAAGAGCTGCAGAAGTGTAGACAGTCACTGGAGGATGCTAAAGCCGGTACACAAATACTAGAGTCAGAACTACAAGCCAAGGCTCAGGAGCTGACCATATCCAACACAAGAATCACGGAACTCAACGTCAAAGTTAAACAAATGGAAAGTGATTTAACGGCAGTGGACAGGTCACAAACGGAGGAGATGGAGGAACTGAAGAAGGCATTGGCCCATCACAACCAAGAGGTGAGAAAGAGAGTATTGAGCAATATATGGCCTTGACAATATTAAGTTTTTGTTTTAATAGAATGACAGTACTCTAATCCTTACCAACTTATGTATATGCTGAAAATTGTATATCTCAAAACACACTTGAGGATACAATGTCATGTGCCTTGCCTCTACAGATGCCCAAGAATGTGAAGGCTGGTGTGCACAAGATGGTGGAGTTGCTGCGTGACTCTGTGTGGCAACGAGACACACTGGAGCGCCACGTGTCCACTCTGTCACAGGAGCTGAGGGAAAAGAATGACCTCCTGGGCGAGGCTGAACTCTCCCGGGTAAGTGTTGCTGTGTGGGTGATGACTGTATGTTTCATATGTATCCCTTCTCCCTCCCTGATGTGCTTGGATTTCAGTCATAGGATAATGTGCATTGACAAATTATATGTTTATACAATTGCCAATAGTCATGTTTTTCCTTGTAACACATCACATGAGTTAGCGTTCCTTTTTGAATCAAGGGTCATATATGAAACCATTACAGTTAGCAGAATAACAAGCTGAGATGTTGAGATATTTAAAACACATTGTAGTAGGTTTATTTTAGTATTGCCTGTGACATGGGATCCCATTATCCTCAGGCTGAGTTAGAGAGGGAGTGTGAAGACCTGAGGGATCAGCTTGAGGAAGTCCAGAAGGGTGTGCGGCCCCAACCCGAGGGGAGCACCCGGGGCCTGCCCACTATTGAGGAGGAAGCTGAAGGAGGGGGTGAAGGAGAAGCAGAAGGAGAACAAGTTAAGGAAGGGTTTGGGATAAGAGTAGAGCAGCGAAGGGAATCTCCAGAGGTGGAAAGATGCAATGAAATAGCAGCTCTGCGTGCCCAGGTAGAGGCTTTGGCCGAGGCTCGGAGGAACTTGGAGACTGAGGCGGCCAACCTGCGAGGTGAGCGAGATCAGCTGCACGGCCAAATACAGCAGATGGAAGGGCGGGCCGGGAACCTTGCTAACTTGGAGACTGAGGCGGTATCACTGAGAAATGAGAAGAAAAACCTAGAAATGCAATTGGAAACCTTGACCCAGGAACTCGACCTTACATCTGTGACCCTCCAGGATGAAAGGGACACAGTGAAGGAGCAGCTCACCCTCCAAGGGGAACACCTCCTCGGTACTCAAGCAGAACTCAACATCCTCAAGCATGAGAGAAACTCCATTGGTCAACAGTTGGTGTCTCAATACAAGATAATGGAGGATCGAGATGCCACCATTAGGATATTAGAGAATGAGATTGATGGTTTGAAGGACACACTCAAGGAAGTCTGTGGTAACCAGAACAAGTCGTTGCAGGAGGAACTAAACAGTGTGAAGTCTCACCTCATATACAAGGAGGACAAGGTGGATGCATTATCACAGATATTACAACAAATTGCAGAAATCTTCCAAATAGAGGATGCCACCACCAATGTTGACACGACTCGCAAACTCATCCAGGACAAGTACACTACGCTGGAAAAGAACCTTAAAGAAAAAGAACAACAGTCTAAAGAAGCTTCAAAGAAAATTGACATTTTACAATCTGAACTAGAAACTTGTAAGATGAATTCTGAAAGTGAAGCAGATTCAGCTACAAAACTAACTGAAAAAGATAACGAGATAAGTCTTACCAAAGAACATCTGACTAGAAGTGAAATGGAGGCGGCCCAACTACAAAGAACTCTCGAAGAAAAATGTGGACACATCAAATTTTTAGAAAATAGTGCTCAAGTAATGCATAATGAACTAGAAACCTTAAAAGGTAAGCAGAGTGAAGATACAAGTTTTCTTGACCAGAAGAGCACAGAATTGGTGCATCTGAGAGAACAACTCTGTAAGGCTCACCAAGCCACTCAAGAAAAGGAAGAGCTGCTCCACACCTTAACGAGGGACCTGGAGGTGGCAACAACCAAAATCACCTCTGGAGAGAAGGCAGTCCAGGACATGACCCAAGAAGCTGCCAAGAAGGATCAAGATATTGTAGAGAAAGAGGCAAAGATTTCACAACTTTCATCACAAGTAAATAGCCTTGAAAAGGAATTATTAGAATTGAAGACACAAGAAAAAGAACAATCAATGCAATTATCAGACACAGAAACCATCATCCAACAAGAACAAACTCTGAGGAAGGAAAATGTACAACTGCTGGAAGAAAAAAATGCTTTGCTCCAAGAAAAAGAAAGACAAACACTTGAAGCCGAGGAACTACGTGCAGGACAGGAGGCAGCGCTTCAGGAACTTGGAACCTTGAAGGAGGAGCGGGAACAAATGATTGCCACCATCACACACAAGCACCAGGAGAGTCTGTCTTACCACAACGAGATACAGCGAATCTCACAAGTGCTGACAGAGGTAAAGTATTGATGCACTTCATGGGCTGGGCCTTGAAGTGGTCATTATTTTATTATTCTATAACTACTTGATTGCTTGAAAAAAAGATTGAGGAGTATTTTTTTTAAGTAACTGAGTATCATTTGTGGCATTAACATTATTTTTATTTCCCTGCACCTTCAGACTTCTAACCAACTCATGTCGGAGAAAGCTGCCTTAGCAACGCGTCTGAAGGAGAGTGAGGAAGCTGTAGCAGAGAGTCACAGCCTGGTGGCCAGCCTGCGGGAGGAGCTCCACACCCTTAACAAGACACAGAGTGAACTGCAGAAAAATGCTGCTGAAGGAATTATACAGAAAACTGAGGTGAGTCCACATGTAAAGGAGATCAATTATCGTATCACATGTTCCTGCCTTAATAACACTCTCACTCTCTCTCTCTCTCTCTCTCTCTCTCTCTCTCTCTCTCTCTCTCTCTCGCTCTCGCTCTCGCTCTCTCTCTCTCTCTCTCTCTCTCTCTCTCTCTCTCTCTCTCTCTCTCTCTCTCTCTCTCTCTCTCGCTCTCTCTCGCTCGCTCTCTCTCTCTCTCTCTCTCTCTCTCTCTCTCTCTCTCTCTCTCTCTCTCTCTCTCTCTCTCTCTCTCTCTCTCTCTCTCTCTCTCTCTCTCTCTCTCTCGATATGTTATCACCCATTTACTACAGAAAAGCTTTAATATTTAACTGGCAACAAAAATATCAAAGATTAACTATATATATATATTTTTTTTTTGTTACTACCATTCTCATTGTTCTTAACAAAACTTTAATAACATTTACTACATTTGTTTTTATTCTTCATTTTTTGTCTAACTTAAAACCACCTCCAACACATGACTCCTTATCCTCTGTACATTATTAATTTCCTTTCAATATGTATTATCATTGGATCTTTTGGTATTCACATCCTTTTATTTGTTGCTCAGCTCAATGGCCTTCAAAAAGAACTTGATTCCCTGCGAGCCAAGTATTCCACCTTGGAGCAGGAACGGGACCAGCTGAGGTTAGCCAACTCTCAATTCAACACTCAGTACCAAGACCAAAGCAAAGAGGTAACAACAACAACAACAACCAACACACTGATTGAACCTTTACTGGAATAAATAGTCTAACAATAAGTATAAGTGAATAACTAGTCTTGAACATGAATGGCTCACGGCAATCATTAGGTCACCATAATAACAATGTCTGATTACGACCGTATTTCCCCCCACAGTATGGTAACATGAAGGAGAGAGAGAGTCGGCTGGCTGGTGAGTGTGAGCGTCTGCGGCAACACTTGGTGGCCGTTGAGGAGTCGTACACAGCGGAGGCTCTGAAGGGGGAGGAGCGGGAGGCAACACTACGCTCCACCCTCGCCAAGATGGAAGAAAAACTCAACAGTCATTCCAGCCTCTACAACTCAGTCAGGTGAGGAAGAACACTCACCACTTACCTATCTTTATTTCAGACATTAATCTTACTTCAACTTAACAAAATAAAATTGATGTTTGCTGCTGTCTGTTATGTCACATCACATCTATAAGAATACACATTTGCTACATCAGTACATTGTCAGATAACTATCCCCCCTTCAAGATAATACCTGTCACTACCCCAGACTTTTGTTGCTACACACTACAGATGTAACACGTGATACCATGATCAGGGAATCCGTATATAACGACCAATGTTTGTATAGCTTGTTATTAGTGTGAGGGGAAGACTTATTGTTTGTTTGATGTGTGCAGCCAGCGTGCCAGTGTGCAGGTGGATGCACTTCAGGAACAGCTGCAAGAGTTATCATCCAAGAGGGATGACGCCGTGCTGCGCCTTCACACAGCTGAGGAGGCAGCCGAGCAGCACCAGCACTCACTCGACACACTACAGCAGGTATGGGAAACACACATACACACACACACACACACTGCTTGGTAGCTCACTGGTAATATCTCCGGTTGGAGTTTAGAAGCACACTTAGGATTGAGTGCTATTTTTTTCCTCACTATTCATAACTATCATTGTAACAATACTGATAAATGCTTGATATCATCTTATGATGTAGTGTTGATCAGACTAAACTTTGAAGAAAAATAAACACAATGAGATCGATGGAAATACCAAACTCTCTGCTAGAGTCGCTGACCACTTGTATTACATTGCGGGGCACAACCATAAAGACAAAGTCATGTACATAACAGTTCCAATGATTGTATTGACTCCTCCAGGTGCTGCAAGACTTCCAGAAGAATCAGGCGCGTGAGATTGCCGAAGCAACTGAACGAACTAGACGGAAGTTGGAGGAGGAACAGGATAAAACCATCTCACTCAACACTCAACTCAATGCCCTCAAGGTAAGATTAATTTTATGTAAGGTTGTTTGCTTGACTATACATTGTAAAGAATATTTGCTGGAGTCCTTTCTAAGCTCAGTAGGAAACATTGCAATGATGAAAAATATTTTAATGTTAGTGTTTTGTTTCACTGCTTGAATGTCACATGTGCAGGAAAGGACTAATTTTATGAAAACTAAATCATAAACAGAACAAAGTTTACATGTAGATTTTTTATCAATGTATCCTGTACCTGTGTTTGTAGAGTCAGCTTGCAGAGGCCCAGGGTGGCCTGGCAGCTGCTTCCAGACTTGGGGACCAACTGGCCAAGAAGGAACAGATGATTGTTGCTCTCAAGGCTCAAGGTAAGGACTCGTGATGCTCAGCCTTACTGTTTGCATTGAGTGGCACTGAATTCAAACAAAGTGTGTGTGTTGTGTGTGTGTGTGTGTGTGTGTGTGTGTGTGTGTGTGTGTGTGTGTGTGTGTGTGTGTGTATGCGTGCATGCACACGTGTGTGCACGCTCACGTGTGTGTGTTTGCGTGCATGTGTGAATGTGAGTGTGTGGATGTGTGAGAGAGCATGCACATTCGCCTGTATGTGTGTGTATGTTTGTATTTGCACACATGGAAATGGACATTTTTGTTACATTAGAATGGTTACGGTTTAGTGCATGATGTAGTCTCAGTAATATTTTTTTAAGAGTAACTTTTTTCAAACTAGAACAGCTGGTTTCAATTTCTTTTCAAATTACTGCATTGTAATAATTAGTTTTAATATCCAAGTGCAAGAACATAGTAAGGCTTCAGCCATTACCGGTAGCATGACCTTCCCGTAGCTTACAATTAATTGCATAATCACATAATCAAATCTGAATGAGCATATTTGAATCCCACCATAGTTTAGTGGCTCCAGAAATATTACTTATACTGAATATTACCCAGCCTTGACCCTGTAATATTTAATGTAAGCTGTTCATTAATGCATGTAACCTGCATATAGTACATACTTCAAGAATTTTAGTCGTACTCCAAGAATGTGTAACTGAAGCCGTATAGGAGAGTGATTTGCTAAGCCGACAGCATGGTGGTTGGTGGCTTCCTGGTTACCGTCGGGCTGGGTTTCCTGGGAGGGCATGGGTCAGGCTGGCACTGGTTGCTCGCTTCTCAATGGCTATTATGGTGATTGGTGGTTCCGCTGCAAAGATACCCGGGAGGGACCAGGACAACGCAGAACGACTAAATATCAGCTGGTAAATTTGGGTGGTGCACAAAGTGTTTCCCAAATTTCCAACTGGTATTAAGTTGAGCTGTTGTGACCCTCTGCTGGCAGGAGGCTCTGTGGTAGCTCACACCTCCCTCACCTCACCCGCACCACCCAGCACCCTCACGCTCCACCTCTCCTCCTCCACACTCACGTTATGGTTTATTTGGTTCATCGCTCCATTGTGGGGGATGCACGCTTGCTTGTTTTAATGATTTATTTGGTTGCATTCTGTACATTTTACCTTCTATTTCTTATGCCATTGATTATTTTTACTGTGCTTCAAGTATTATTTTTGTTTTATTATATTTTATTCAATTTTTTTCCCTTAATGTCTGGCTTTCAACCCATCCAACAGTTGCTGTCAATGCTTTTTACACTTTGGTTGGAAACATTAAGATCAGTGCTTTTCTCCTCACTAAGACCACCTGATACAAGGTTCTGTGAGTAACATTCTTACACCTGGTCACTACAACATGGAATAACCCGTCTGGAATAGTTCAAATAGGCGCATCATTCAGAGTGTTGCTGCATTCAGGCTTCAATTTTGAGACATATTAGTTATGTTACTATATCATGTAGGAACAGATTTACTTGTGTAGGCTGTAGTATAATAATTATCTCTGTGGTGAGGCTACAAGAATACTACCACAGTGTTTCCTGCAGATCGTAAAGATAACAAAAAAGAAAGGAGTGAAGGGTACAGTAAGCCTCTCCTCGGTATTCTCTCCTACAAAAAGATGGGGAGAGTAAAGTCACCCTGAACCCTAAATGCCTTGTCATTGCTCCCCACTTTTAATGGGGATAGAAGCCTGGTATATCAATAGATAGAGATAGATAAATAGATAGACTAAAAGTATTGTATATCAGGTGTGGCATTAGTTATATTTGTCCGTCCTCATCTCTTAAGTATACCAGCAAGATTATGCAGATTATGTAGGATTGGCTAACCTAGGAAGGCTGAAGATGAACAAAGGAAAGACCCGAGTCATGATTCATTGGTCCATAGATAATTGTCAAGGTAAAGAGAGCAAAAGTTGAACAAATGTGAATCTAAGTAAGACTAAATAACTAAGAAAGGAAGAAAAAACAGTTGTATGTATATATTCTCGCCCTGTGGTGGTGGCTGCAGGAACACTACCACCGTGTTCTGTGCAGGCTGTAAAGAGCGACCAAAAGGGACGGAGCGAGGAGTCTGGGAAGATTCTCTGTATTATTTTCTACAAGTCACAGAGGGAGAAGGGAGAGTAATGTCTCCCCAAACCCTGATTGCTTCGTCTTGGTTATCCTCCTTTAATGGGGATATTAGCTGGGTATATAGATGTATGTCTGTATGTCAGATGTGGATGATTACCTTATGGAAGCTTTGAAATTTCCTTGTTGGGTTTATATTAAGTTGAGACAAACTAACAGAGAAACTAACAGCTTGCATTTTTCTTTTTGCATTCATTCTGTATGTGGGATGGTGTGAATCTGTCCGTATATATTTGTTTGCATGTACAAGTGTATTTGCATGTGCTTATTTGCCGGTTTACATTGCATCAGTTTCATGGATTTCGTTTCATCCTTTGTGTGTTTTTCATTGCACAGGTAACTCGAGGATAATATCTACAGACAGACAGACATAATGTGCATGACCCACAACACTTTGTTCTTGCCTCCCCTTCAGGAAAGTCTTTATAAAGCTTTTTGGGAAAGGTATTAATTCCATGGTGAATCTACACCACTTCATTTATTCTTCATCATACAAGTGATTGAAAAATTGTTTCCAATCTCATTTTGAGCTTCTTCCCAACACTTTTTTGCATTTAGAAAAGCAATGTGAGCTAATTTTGTGTTTGTGTTGTATCAGTTGTGTGGGTCTGTTAGGGATATTAATTACTAACATGTGACGAGAGATTTTGGGTTCGTGTGTTTGTGTGCAAGTTATACAAATTACCGTTAACCACCTTTGCTGCAGGGAAACTATATATATCTAGTTGCTTTATATTTGGCGAGGCAGACATTAACTTTTTTTTTTTTATGGCACACTCTACATTATATATAGGGAAAACATTGTGTATTGGTAATGATGGCAAAAGTGTCTGTGAGGACACACCAATATTGTAAGACATTCTTGTAATAACACACCTTGACAGCTCTATCTTCTGCAAGTAACCACTGACCACCCTGATGCACGTTCTAGGCCTTGCTGGTGTAATCTCACAAGGTAAAGCTGAGGAGCCTCCAGATCTCAGACTACCAGGTGAGATTGCACGAACAGGCCTACACACCACCACCCTCACCTTTTCACCTTGTGCCTGTGAGCCCACTTACAATAGGTTGCACTGCATGGCACATATTATAACACTGCATGTCTGGCTTTGGAATGAAGGTTTTAAGGTCTGTGGGGGTTTTTCAGGGACTAAAAGGTAACTTTCATATCAACTGACTTTAAAGAAGATATGATTTCAGTGCAAAGCATAAATATATGTATTAGGTGTAACCTATATACCATTAATGATGCAAGTTACGTCT
>JAXIVD010010262.1:2500-13697 GCA_036785275.1 Cancer borealis
AAGACTTGAAAATAAAAGTTAATAAAAAAAAAAAAATCTAAAATTACGACAGCTTTAAAACTTTATATTACTTAATGAGATGAAACCTTAAAGTTCTCGAAAAAAAATAAAGACCTTAGGATATACATATACATTTTTTTTTTACTGGTAGAAAACGTAAGTAATAATTTGTTCTCATTTTCCAGAGAATCACAAAGTTAATGTTTAATATCAACATCATAAGGACCTTAAAAATAGCTTAACTTTTGTATGAAATATTTTGTTTATCTTCCTTACGGTGTATCAAAAGCGACACTTTAAAGACGTGCACTACTACTCCTTCCTCCCTTACCCGTCCCTACCCCGCTGCACCGCCTCGCCTCCATTACCTGCACAAACTCACCTGTTTACTGAGAGACCACCTGACAGGCTGGGTAATGAAGTTTTAGCGTCTTGTACCAACTTCTCCATTAGCAGTGAGTTCGACTGTCTCCTCCAGTCGCTTTCCTCATCCCTTGGTGGTCCGCTGCTGTGTCCCCCGGGGCCTACATCTCACCTGTATTCGGAACATGTTTGTAATAATTGATCACCTCTCTCTACTGGGGCCACGTGTGTTATTTAGAAGACAGGTGAAAGTGCGAGGAAAGATGAGAAGGTTAGTAACTATTTCTATCTTTTATTTTTTGGTCTAGTATATTTCATTCTTTTCTAGTGTACTTTTTATTCACCATTTTCATGTTACCTTAATTTTTTGTCTCTCATATTCTTTACTTCTTTCACTGCTTGTCTCACATTTTTATACCTAATTTTTTTTCCCCTTCTATTTATCAAATCTATGTTCCTATATTTCTCGGCATAATATTCTTTTTCCTACATATTTTAGTCTCTATCTGTCTGTATGTATGTATGTCTGTCTGTGTCTCTGTCTCTCACTCCTTCATCTGTCTAGCATTTCCATGAACTTGATATTAAGGTGTTACTGATATCTTTAACGGTGTTGTTAGTGCCTTGAGTGGCAAAGGCGATGCGGTAGTTGTTGGTAATGGTGTTGGTGTTGATGATGGTGATGGAAAGAAGGAATGGTTATATTAAAGCTTTGGTTGTTAATGGTGGTGAGATATTACTTCAAGGTACAATGTCAAAGGTAATTATAATCTGGTGTTAAGTTATGGGATAGTAATGAGTGTTGTTATAATATTGGATGGAAGCTTCAAGGCAGTTAATGGTGATGATATTGATTGCCAAGTGAACGACTCAGTGAAGTGAGAAGAAATATTATTTAAAGTTGATTTTTCATTGACCTTGTATATCGTGTGTGTGTGTGTGTGTGTGTGTGTGTGTGTGTGTGTGTGTGTGTGTGTGTGTGTGTGTGTGTGTGTGTGTGTGTGTGTGTGTGTGTGTGTTGAGGATTAAATATTACAAAGTGTGTGCATTGAAATGACTTTGGACACGCGTCAATATGCAAAAAAAAAAAAAAAAAAAAAAAAAAAAAAAAAAAAGATATTTAGTTTGTTTCATATTTGCTTGATGCATCATTTTGATTTATGTGGAATACTGCATGTAAGTGTTGCTATCTCATCGTGCAATTGACTGAGTGAAAGTGAGTGAGTGAGTGTGTGTGAGTGGATGGGTGGATGAATTTTTCTCTCTCTCTCTCTTTCTCATTTTTTCTCTCTCTCTTTCTCTTTCTTTCAATCTATCTATCACACTCACACTCACACACACACACACACACACATTCATTTCTCTTTGCGACTTTTAGTTTTGTTTTTTACATCCTTCCTTCCAAATGCATTCACCTTTGCCTTTGCTTCTTAATTACCTGGCAGAGTCCCAACACCTGTGCTCATTAATGAAGGTAAGTAAGATAGAAGGATTCGTAATAAAAATGTCTCTGGCTGTGTATTTTTATCAGTGCTATGTGTGTGTGTGTGTGTGTGTGTGTGTGTGTGTGTGTGTGGTGTGTGTGTGTGTGGTGTGTGTGTGTGTGTGTGTGTGTGTGTGTGTGAGAGAGAGAGAGAGAGAGAGAGAGAGAGAGAGAGAGAGAGAGAGAGAGAGAGAGAGAGAGAGAGAGAGAGAGAGAGAGAGAGAGAGAGAGAGAGAGAGTGAGTTACTTTATGGGTGGTAATTAAGATAGTGTAGGTTTATACATATTTATTTGTAATGAATTTTTCTTCCTTCCTCTCTCTCCTTCTCCATATTTGTTTTTGTCCTTATTCCTCCTCCTCTTCCTCTTTCTCCTCACCCACGCAGTCTCTCCTCTCACGTCTTTCCTAATTGCCTCCACCCTTCTACTCTTCTTCCTTTCTTCTTCATTCAATTCCCTCCTCAACCTACCCTCTAACTGTCCGTCTGTCTGTCTGTCTGTCTGTTTGTCTGTCCGTGTTTTAATAAATAGAAAAAAACGCACATCAATATTTAAAACGTTCACACACACACACACACACACACACACACACACACACACACACACACACACACACACACACACACACACACACACACACACACACACACATACTATACAGGATACCAGACCTTTTGGCTGCACTACAAGGAGAGGAATGAATAGAGACAAAGAAAAGAGACAGCTATAAAAAGAAAAGAGAAAAGGTGGAATGAAATATGAGAAGAGAGAACACAAGAAGATAAACTAGATATAAAATTAAATAACACCACATAGAAAAAATGGAACAAAGGAGAATAGATGAAAACATAGGATTAGAATACAAGAAGAATAAGAAAATAAAGAATTCAAAAAGTATAGAAAACAAGACCTAAACAAGAGGTGAGGAAAGAAAAGCAAGTAAAAGTTGTAGGAAGGAACATAATAACAGCATTGTACACGTGGAGGGAAAAGGAGAGAAATTCTAAGCAAGAGTGGAAAGAAGAGAAGGAAGAGGACAATGGAAAAAGACAAGGCGACTAGACTAGACAGACAAAATTAAAGAAAATGGTAGACAGGAAAACAAAGGTGAAAGGAGATGCGGCAGAGGAGTGAGGATAACAGTGAAGGAAATAGTGAACAAAAAAGAGAAGAGAAACATTTCGCACAACAATAAAAGAAGGGAAAAAAAAAAACCGTTTGGAAGAAATGGACCACGAACGAAAAGAAAAGAAAAACATAACGACCATCATTCTACATGGTTGAAATGATTGTGTTTTCCTTTCTTCTGTATATTAAATAGAGAGAAAAAAAAGTTGATTCATCATTAAAGTCTTAAATTTTAATCAAATTCAAAATTACATCAAGAATAAAATCAAAACCAAGTTCAAGATCAAGTTTAAGATTGAGAAACTTTACTCCTTCATATACTAAAGTGTTACTAAAGACTGGAGGAAGGGAAGGGAAGGGAAGGGAAGGGAAGGGAAGGGAAGTGAAGAATGGCGGAAGGGAAGAAGACATAAGAAAAAGGAAACGAATTTGCATGTAGGGACGACAGCATGATAAAACAAACAAATGAAGAAAAAACTATAAATGAATAATTTGTGCAAAGAGGGGACACAAAATACATATTAAAAAAATCAATATGAAAAAAGTAAAAACATAGCCAGCGAATATAAAATCTACTTATAAAACTACTACTACTGCTACATCCTACTACTATTACTACTACTACTACTACTACTACTACTACTACTACTACTACTACTTATATTACTTTCGTTACTTCTACTTCTACTGTTACTGCCACTGCATAACAAGTACTGACATGCCCATTCTCCAATTTTGAGCTCCATTTGTGCCGTCACAGCTGATGTCTGTTCTCGGCTCCACAGGCCCACCACTACGCTCCACTCTGCATTGCCGCGCTGGGCCCAAAGTCTACAAACACGCTTCTGCAGCTGTATTGTGCCGGAAAAAATATTCTCCCTCACGCTCCCACCTCCCTTCTGACTCACAGTGCAGTTTATTTTCTTTCTCTCTCTCATTATCCTTATTATAACAATGCCATCTGGTGGTCTAAAGCGTATTTATTATTCTTTTATCTTTATAGTTTCTCTTCTCTTCCTCTTTCGCCTCTGATTCCGGACACGTGAGAAGTTAGAAAAATTGTTTGAATTTTTTTTTCTTCAATAATATTTTTTTATATATTCATTCAGCTTGGCGTCTTTAATTAATGATCCTTTTGTCCAATACATCAATCAGGGTTTGTATTTTGAGCATAAGACGAGTATTGTGATTGACTTGCTTTACGTGCACCTTCAGGGTTGGTTCGTTAAGTGTAAAACCTGCCGTTGGATGTAATTGGCCACGAGTGTCCGACGTCCTTGAATTCCAACAATGGGAAAATGTAATCCTCCACACGGGTTTATGTTAATGCAAACGTTATGTGCGTAGCGGAAAAGTGCCACTTACTCTATATTGTATATTTCACACAACCACCCTTTGTCTTTCTGCATGTTCATTTGTTTGTGTCTGTGTCTGTGTGTGTGTGTGTGTGTGTGTGTGTGTGTGTGTGTGTGTGTGTGTGTGTGTGTGTGTGTGTGTGTGGGTGGGTGTGTGTGTCTTTCTGTCTATTTGCCTGTCTTCTCTCTCTCTCTCTCTCTCTATCTATCTATCTATCTATCTATCTATCTTTCTCTCTCTCTCTAGGTCACATCCTGGTATTGCCACTTCCCTTCATTTCCTTCGTTGTTGTGTTACGTCCATCAATCAGGATCTATATATTTTTTTGTCTTCCATTTCACGCTTTCAACTCTTTTCAATTTTATTCTTCCATTATTCCTTGTCTGTGAGAGTAATTAATTTGATTGCTGATCATATTTTTTGGGTTAATTCCTAGGTTATGCTCCAGTTGTTCTGAGAATGTAAGATTTCTAAGCCCTTTTTATTGAGGGAGAACTGTTTCATTGAGGAGGTTTAACGTGTGTTTTGTGTTTTGTTTCGTCGTTCAACATTGAGTGTGTTTAATGGAGTGCTCGTTACGTATTCTTTGACTTTCCTGTTTTCTCTCTCCTTCATTTCTATTCCATGTTTTAATGCTTGAACGTGTCTCTGTTTCTCGTTTTTAATGGTTTTAACATCAAGAGTTTAAATAATTTAGCAACTCTGTGATATGGCAACAAATAAAATAAAATAGGTAAATAAATAAAAGTGAGTCAGCTGTATGTAATATTTTCTTTGCGTTTGTTTGTTTTCCTCTTTTGCTTTTACGACCATTCGCTCCGTTCTACCTTTGTGTTCTCCCTCACCCTTCTCTTCGTCTCTTCTTCCCGATTCTGCATTTCACTTCCTGCCTCAATTTTTTTTCTGTTCTCACATTTATTCTCCGTCCACCCTTCTTTCACATGCATATTCTCTCTTTCTCTCTTTCTCTCTTTCTCTCTCTCTCTCTCTCTCTCTCTCTCTCTCTCTCTCTCTCTCTCTCTCTCTCGCTCAATTGCATTAGTCTTTGCACGAGCGTCACTCCTCTTCGTCTATGTGTTTTGTTACACTCCTTACTTCTTTTCTCTCTTCATATCAAAGGTATATATAATTCTCATCTCCATACTCACTCATTCACTCCCTCCTTCCCTTCTCTCTCTCTCTCTCTCTCTCTCTCTCTCTCTCTCTCTCTCTCTCTCTCTCTCTCTCTCTCTCTCTCTCTCTCTCTCTCTCTCTCTCTCTCTCTCTCTCTCTTTACAGGGTCGACGTTCGGCTGCTGATGCTTCAATAACAACATCGACGCGTGAGTGAGTTTCCCGCCGAGTCTCCCGCCAGTGAGGTGTGTTGGCGATGAGGCAGATTTAGGTTGGAAGGAATGCTCTTATTATGCACGAGAAGCAGCCTTGATGGACGCCTCCAGCAGGATGGCGTGAGAAGCGAGGCGGAGAGAGGCATGAATATCACCCAACGCAAAAGGAGAAGTTGAAAATTTTTAAATATACAATAGATGGAAATTAGAGGAACAATCTTTTCCAAGTAAAATATAAGTACTTTGGTTTTCGTATTATAGATATTTCTGCCTGTATTTTTTGTATAACTTTGTGTGTAAATATGTTGAAATGTAAGTGTATGTGGCCGTTCTTTAATATTTCTGAACACACTACAAGATAGTCTACAGTTTACCGCAGAATCGATTTTCTTTAAAGATAAATTTCACAAATTCTCGTCTCGTTCTTGTTTTGCACATGGCGGAGGCAATAACAAAACCAAATACAAAATTAAATAAGTAAATAAAAATATAAATAAAACAGCTGCAATAATGTTTTTAATTAAATTAATTCGAGTGAAAGGATTAATTTTCCCAGCCTTTAATTTTTCCTGAAGAGATGTTTGTTTACGTTATTGGTGGTAAGTGGAGTCCAAGGCTGGGCGGTAAATTCCATGTGTGTGTGTGTGTGTGTGTGTGTGTGTGTGTGTGTGTGTGTGTGTGTGTGTGTGTGTTGTGTGTGTGTGTGTGTGTGTGTGTGTGTGTGTGTGTGTGTGTGTGTGTGTGTGTGTGTGTGTGTGTGTGTGTGTGTGTGTGTGTGTGTGCGTCTTAACAACGTATTAATAAAGGCAAACTATTATAATACATTTTCGTGTGTGGGGGAGGGGGTCTCTTTAGTAATTGAGTCATGAGAGTGATAAGCTACACCTGCGAAAGAGAAAGAGTGAGAGAGAGAAAAAAAAAAGCCGCAGACAAAGCACATTCCTCGGGCCAGTAGTGTGCTAAGGACCTGAACGGAACATCAATCATCATCATCATCATCATTATACCGAAGAAAACGGGTTGAGAGAGCGTCGCGTCACCTACATTACTGTATACACACCTAAGGTTTAATTAATCATGAGGCTTCCCACGTCTGCCTTTGTCGGTGTGCAGTGCCTCTAGACCTCACTACTTCCCACCACTACCACCACCACCACCACACAGCCAACAGGAGGGAGAAGGGTGAGGGTTGAGTGAGATCTGAGACTCCTGAAGTGCAACGGAACTCGTGAATTGCCTCAAGGGAGAAGGAAGGTTTGTGTCACTCGAGAGATGGTGAAGCCACTCGCAAGGTTGGATATCGCGGTGTTTGATTCAGTGCATATTGGGAGATTTTGTTTTATGACCTGTCCCAGATTCAGAATATTGTTACACACACATATACATCATCCCTCCCACTCCCACACACACAAACGCACCCACACATATACAAAACTCAATCAAATATTTTCTGGCGTCCTGATTTGTGTCCGTCTGCTTGAGAACCTTTCTAAGCACATAATATTCTTGAAGTGCATTTTGTGGAACAGTTTTTACCAGTGAGACCACGATATTACCTTAAGGTCGACGACATCATATGGTGAACACGTTTTAAGTATTTGTAAGTGCAATGGAAAGTTTAAGTCATTACACGAGGTACATAAATTACAGCAAAATAGTCCGAGTAGTTAATGAAGATGATAGTCTCAACAAATGACGTCAGGATCCTCTTTTTATGGGTGTTTTTTGTTCCATCACTAATTTCCCGTTTCCTCACACGAGTCATGAACGTACATTAATTTGAATAGATCAGCTCCAGTTTCACAATATACAATAAACGCAAAATACTCAAAACTATACACACGAAATAATAAAAACGGACTTTATTAACACAAGGTATGATTAATAGAAGACATATTCAATTAAGGAAATTTTTTCTCTTTGTCCTTTTCTGTCTATATGAATTGACTATTTTTGAATCTATTTAAGATTTTTTCTCCTACGCCATATGCAAGTATATTCATTTCACGTTCTAGGTAATTTCCTTTAGAATATAAGCTACATTTTCTATTGAGGCATATATTTTCTTTCCTTTCCATCGTTGTTTATCAGTATATTCATGAGTCAAACCAATTAAACACAAACATTCTTCTCATTCTCATCTCGCATTCTTCTGCCTCATCTTATCCTCTACACACGCCTCCTCCTTCATCTCCTCCTCCTCTTTCTCCTATTTGCTCTTCCTCTTTCCTCCCGTTCCGTCACTCTTCCTTCCTGTAATAATGTTCACCTGCCACTCTGCTTTTCCTCCGTCTCCCTCCTGGGTGCCGGCAAGACATTTTTCCTCTCTTTATTAAAACCAGAGGCAGAGATTCTTGCAGATCCGCCATCGCAAGAAAGGCGAAGAAAACACGCAAAAGGGAGATTGATGACGCATTTACAGAGGAGAGAGAGAGAGAGAGAGAGAGAGAGAGAGAGAGAGAGAGAGAGAGAGAGAGAGAGAGAGAGAGAGAGAGAGAGAGAGAGAAAGGCACACTGAAGAATGGACATATACATCATTGGGGTGTGAGCAGGAGGAAAACAGGCAGGTGTAGGGGATAGAAGGGAGAGATGAAAGGAAGAAGGGAAGAAGGGGGAAGAAAGGAGGGAAGAAGAGAAGAAGAAGAAGAAGAAGAAGAAGAAGAAGGAGTCCACTTCTTATTGCAACACAAACCAGCAAGTTCCAATCGTCTAAAATCCTTCCTTTCCACTGACATCCAAACCCTAGGAACCAACAATAAATTAAAACAATATAAATTATTTAACGCTTTCCTCCCCCTTCTAGGGATAGCGATAACAAAAGGTGTACCGTCTGTCTTCGTCCCTACAGCTTCCTCTCTCTTTCTCTTTCTTTCTATCTATCTATTTATCTATCTATCTATCAATCTTAAGATGGTCCTTGGGAAAAAAGTGTTATTTATTTCTTCCTCAACTGCTGTTTGTAGTGAAAAAAGGAGGAGGAGGAGGAGGAGGAGGAGGAGGAGGAGGAGGAGGAGGAGGAGGAGGAGGAGGAGGAGGAGGAGGAGGAAAAAGAGGAAGGTAACGCCATGTTGAAACCTATATAAGAATACCTTGCTCTCCCCAATCTATCTCCCCACTAAGTCCTCGAGTCTCCCCTAATCCTACCAGCCCCGACAACCCTACCTCAAGTTAATCCCCAATGTATCCGAGAGTCGTCTATCTTAATTTTCTTGTTTTCCCTTCCTTCCTTCCTCTCTCTCTCTCTCTCTCTCTCTCTCTCTCTCTCTCTCTCTCTCTCTCTCTCTCTCTCTCTCTCTCTCTCTCTCTCTCTCTCTCTCTCTACCTGGCACGCAAAAACACATCTCCTGTCGAGCCTAGAATGTTTATCTTGTATCTTTTCTTGTAAATTTTATGATACCTAAAATTTATGGCGTCGTTATATTATGGATGTGTTCTGGACGAGAAAATGTGCTGGACAGTCAGACACATTGGAAGCTCAAATAAGGGGAAATTTTCCATATATATAATATCTTAGATTATCTTTCCCTAAACTACAACATTCCTGCTTCTCTATATCCATTTCTATTACTTGTTCCATTTTTTTTTTTTTTACTGCTACGTAGGATTAATATTTAGGGACATGAGAAGACATATAATTTTGTACCAGATGTCCAGTTCTTCTATTGATGGTATTTTCTCATATGAAAAAAAACAAACAAAATAAAGAAGTGAAAAGAAAACGTAGATTAGATACGAAAGAAAAAAAAAAAATGTAAAACAGTAAGTGAACAAGGTGACACAAACGCGATGAATACTTACTACACGAGCCTTTCCGTCAATATTGTATCAGGAAAATGAAAAGCAAATGAATATTCATCATCGGACGACACTACCAACTACAAAGACAGGTAGACAGACAAACATTGTAAACTTGACAACTTGACCACGTGAAGCAAACTTACAAAAAACAAAAAAAAAACAAAACAAAAAAAAACTGGAAACGTCACACCCAAAACACACACCTACACACCCACGCACACACACATACACGTACACGCCGGCTGTGTGTAGATCTACCATCCAATCAACAAGAACTAAAACTGTGTGCTAATAAAATATAAACAAAACCTAAACATGCATAACAAGTTAGTATATCGAGATAAAAGAAAAATATAATCTCTTTCATTCTCTCTCTCCCAGACATAATAACACATGCATCTTTCCCTCCTTCCTCTACGGCCGCCTTCCCTCACCTGCACCTTCGCACTGGCCGCCTCATTCCTTCATTTCATTCCCTCGCGTCTTGAAACTTTTCCGCCCTCGAGTACGTATCCTCGCTGACCTTAAGAGCCTTCCTACCTAAAGCCCTTCATCCTGTGCTTGCTTGTCTCTCTTTCTCTTTTCTTTTCTCTTTCTCTCTCCATCTTCTGTTGCCCTTCAGTCTTTCCATCCTTCCTGCCACACCCTTTCCTCCCAGCCTCGCACTACCATGTTCAATGTCCGCTGGTAACAGGGTCTCAGGCTTGCTCTTGAAAGTCTTATGTTATCAGATCAGTGGGTCAGTCTCCCTCCTTCCCTCCTTCCCTCACCTCCTACTCTCTCTTCACACTCAGCCATGAGGAGTGAAGGAGGTAAGAGAATAATTTACTTAGAAGAGGAAAAATAGTAGTGAGGAGGAGGGGCATATACTGTGTGTATTTGAGAGAGAGAGAGAGAGAGAGAGAGAGAGAGAGAGAGAGAGAGAGAGAGAGAGAGAGAGAGAGAGAGAGAGAGAGAGAGAGAGAAAGAGAGAGAGAGAGAGAGACAAACATACTCTCTCTCTCTCTCTCTCTCTCTCTCTCTCTCTCTCTCTCTCTCTCTCTCTCTCTCTCTCTCTCTCTCCGGTAACACGAGTAATTTTCTGTGCATTTGTAGATTATTTTATCGTCAGCAGATAATGTGGAAAGATAATGTTCAGAATATTAACGGAAAAGACTCGGAAAAAGCTGAATCACTTCCTTAATGAGAGAGAGAGAGAGAGGAGAGAGAGAGAGAGAGAGAGAGAGAGAGAGAGAGAGAGAGAGAGAGAGAGAGAGAGAGAGAGAGAGAGAGAGAGAGAGAGAGAGATACAAACAGAACCTCCTCATCCTTTATCCTTCCTTCGGGTTGGCAGACAACCGTAAAAATATATATATGCTTTATTCCAAGACAGCAAGCAATACAGAGCACGCTGATGGGGGGGTGGGGGGGATGAGGAACGGAAGGAGAGACGGGTAGGGGGAGTAAAAGGGGAGGAGGGGAGGGAACAGGTATTGGTATATACCTTTTGGAGCGGAGGTGGAGGGGGGAGGGGATGGGTTATTGGGGGGAGGGAAGCAGATGTTTTCTGCAGTTCGTCTGCAGACTTGAGGCCCTTTAAGTGACAGTCTTCCTTGTGCGGCGCTGCAGTGAAGGGACGCGTGGGGAAGGCGTGATGGGAAGTGAAGGAAGGAGTGGCTTGGTTAGTCAACTGAGTCTACTTACTTACTTGCTAGTTATTAGTTTGTTAGTATAAACATGCAAATAATCTCAAAATGTAGTAC
>JAXIVD010010263.1:0-7500 GCA_036785275.1 Cancer borealis
AGTGGAAGGGAAAGTAATGTCTGACAGTGACAATGCCGTACCTCTTACCCACTCAAATTTCAGTGGTAGTGCCACAAAAATAAAATGCCTGGCAGTGACAGTGACAGTGACAGTGCCATACACAAAGACACATTAACTGTAAATAAATTTAGGGTCTAATAGTCTTAAGATAGATGCCTCAGGACAGAGGTCACCTCTAGCCAAACTTAACGAGTTAATTAAGACAAAACTGATTAATATGTATCAAAATATAATATATATATATATATATATATATATATATATATATATATATATATAATGTATATATATATATGTATGTATATATATATATATATATATATATATATATATATATATATATATATATATATATATATATATATATATGTATATATATATATATATATATATATATATATATATATATATATATATATATATATATATATTTATATATATATATATATATATATATATATATATATATATATATATATATATATATATATATATATATATATATATATATCATAGACTACACCATACTTGACTGGACACTCGAAATCTGACCTTTTGCAAACAGGCCCTACGGCAGATTATTAGAAAAATCAAATCAAATATTTAAAAATAAGATAGGAATCTCAAATAAAAAGCAAACACTTCAGAGTGATGTAGGGAATATGTTTATGAGCAACAAAAACAAATTAGTCAACGTACGTCATCAGTGGGCGACAATTAATAAATCCTAAGAAACCTAGAAAAACACAAAATTTGCATTAATTTCCAGGAATATTGGAATTTCTATCTGAAAACACTTACATGCATAGCCCATGTAGTCTACATTAATATGCAATACCATAGAATACACCATACGTGACTGTGCACTCTAAATCGGGTCTTTTGCAAATGTGTCGTGAGGCGATTTTTTGTTTGTTTTATTTGAATAAAATACTTAAAATCATCATAGAAACCTCAAACAAAAAGCAAACGCCTCAGAGTGATGAGAAGAATATGTTTATGAGCAACAAAAACAAATTAGTCAACATACGTCATCGGTGGGCGGCAATTATTAAATCCTGACACCAATAAACACACCAAATTTGCAATAATTTCCAGGAATATTGGAATTTCAATCTGAAAACACTTACATGCATAGCCCATGTAGTCTATATTGATATGCAATACGATAGAATACACCATACGTGACTGTGCACTCGAAATCGGGTCTTTCGCAAATGTGTCCTGAGGTGATTTTTTGTTTGTTTTATTTGAATAAAATACTTAAAATCATCATAGAAACCTCAAACAAAAAGCAAACACCTTAGAGTGATGTGAAGAATATGTTTATGAGCAACAAAAACAAATTAGTCAACATACGTCATCGGTGGGCGACAATTATTAAATCCTAAGACACCAATAAAAACACCAAATTTGCAATAATTTCCAGGAATATTGGAATTTTTAACTGAAAACGCATACATACATAACCAATGTAGTCCATACTAATATGCAATACCATAGACTACACCATACTTAACTGTTCACTCGAAAAAAAAAAAAAGCACTGTCTGCAGTAGCAGTAAGTAAAACTCCCTTGAAGAAAAGCACAAGTCATTGTCTTGCAGGGGGAGAAATATCTTTATTGGACAGAAAATAAACACTGTCTGCAGTAGCAGTAAGTATAACTCCCTTGAAGAAAAGCACAAGTCACTGTCTTGCAGGGGGAGAAATATCTTTGTTGCACAGGAAAAATCACTGTCTGCAGTAGCAGTAAGTATAACTCCCTTGAAGAAAAGCACAAGTCACTGTCTTGCACATTTAAATTATGCCGGATTACAGGAGTTGCCGGATGATGGAATTCCGGATTTGGGAGGTTCAACCTGTATTTGTTCAGCAGCTATGTAACAATTTACTAGGGTGGTGGTCACACCTGCCTCTCAGATGGTGAACATATATGGGTTAAAACAATATCCTATTGTAAGCTTCATTTTTAAATATATAATGATGTTCTGCATTTAATAAAGGTAATAGTCGAGGAACTAAGGAAAAGCAATCGGATGTATTGCGTCTGATTGAAGGTGCAGATTATATAGATGGAATTGGTCACAGAACATGTATTACATTCCAAACGTAATGAGAATTGAAAACAAAACGGAGTAGGATATATTATATTGTCAAGATACTGTGTCGTTATATGTGATGGTAATCAAGACAAACTAAATAATAACTTCAGCAAAATAGAAACAGAAGTATAATTAAAATTTATGTTTATGTTTCCAAGGAGAATAATGCACATTGATAAAAGGACATAAAAAAGTCAGACGTACTAAAACTTAAACAATAGACAACAAAAGGATAACTTTGTCCCAGTAATATTATCGTAAAGAATGGTGAAAGTTATAACTATTCAATAAACAAAGACAATATAGTATACCTATAGAAACCATATATTTGTCCCGAAGGATGCAATCACCAGTGTCATCATGCACGATGAAGATGAAGTGGTCAAAATATAATTGCTATTGTATAATAAGTGTTAATAGAGATATATGCTGAGAACATACATGCCATTAACTTTACTGTCATAATAAATTAAAATGGTGGAGTTTGTGAATCAAATATGTCTGCATTAGTCAAAAATTAATACGAAATATATAATTCAGTAATCAAAGCGCAAGAGTGTCGTGTTAGAGAGACACTTGGAACTTCTCTTCACTCGAACTTTGCACACTTTTTTATGTAACCACAAGCTAAGAAAGCGTCAGTATCATTGTAATTCATAAAAAAAACTTTAGAAAAGCTAAGTATTGTCAAACAAATACCAATCAGTAAGTTGTGTTTCTGTAGATGTTATGTTTGAAAAAACCAAGAAAGCTATTGTGTATTAAATGAATATGAGAGACAATTAGAATCCTTAGTAGATACTCAATAATAGATCACTCCCTGGACAATAATCATCCAATGCAACCAAATAGAAGATACATGAAGCGTGCTTCCTTAAATTCAGAAAAAGTTATTTGGAGATACCGATACCTTCAGAGTTCCACGATGTTACACGAGCAACAGAGAGGTGAAGGTGATTCAAGATGTGTCTAGCGACAACTCTGCAACCATAACCTTTAATGAAAGGTATAATCAAGGTAAAATACTTTCATCAACATTGTCCACCGCTTACTTTACCTATTACTTTTATGATGTAAAAAGTAATATCGTATTACTAAACACCCACTGAGAGCATCGCATTACTCAGAAATTCATGACGACAGTGTCTTGATCAATTGGGAAACTACAGTATGTGACAAAGGAAATAGGTCTTCTTTAAACTCACAAAAATGAACTATAATAAAACAAAGGTTAATTTATTAACTACGAATATGGATAACATGTTTTTAAATCTGAATTAAGTGCTAGCCTTTAAGGAACATGAGTATCTCTGGAGCATGCAGAGTTTAGAAATCACGATTTGGACCTCCCGATCAGTGGAAATATGGTAAAGGATGACGAAATTGAAACAAATAAATCATCACGAAAAACTAAGATTTTTTTAAAGTAGCCAGCCTGTTAGGGGGCTCAGACTCGGTACTCTTGAGCTCGTATGCCCCCCAACCTAGCAGCTAGGCCACTGCCTCACTATTACTACTACTATTACTACTACTACTACCACTGCTACTGCTACTGCTGCTGCTGCTGCTGCTGCTGCTGCTGCTGCTGCTGCTGCTGCTGCTGCTGCTGCTGCTGCTGCTGCTGCTGCTGTTGCTGCTGCTGCTGCTGCTGCTGCTATTGCTGCTGCTACTGCTACTGCTACTGCTACTACTACTACTACTACTACTACTACTACTACTACTACTACTACTACTACTACTACTACTACTACTACTACTACTACTACTACTACTACTACTACTACTACTACTACTACACTACTACTACTACTACTACTACTACTACTACTACTACTACTACTACTACTACTACTACTACTACTACTACCATTACTACTACTACTACTACTGCCATATAATAATGATAATTATTATTATACTCATAATAAAAATCATAATAACAATAATAAATATAATAATAATAATAATAATAATAATAATAATAATAATAACAATAATAGTAATAATAATAATGATAATGAAATTAATAATGATAATAATAATAATAATAATAATAATAATAATGGCAATAATAATAATAATAATAATAATAATAATAATAATAATAATAATAATAATAATAATAATAATAATAATAATATTAATAATAGTAATAAGCATAATAATAATGATGATATTAATAATAGTAATGATAACAATAATGATAATATTAATAATAATAATAACTATATTTGTAATAATAATAATGACAATAATAAAATTAAAGATAATAATAATAATAATAATAATATTGATAATGATAATAATTATGATAATAATGATATTTATGACAATAATAGTAATAACACAATACTAATGATACAGCAAAATAAGCATACAGGAATGTATGCTTGAAGTGCTAATTGGAAACTATAAAGGAATTTCCTGAGTTACAGATGGGTGGCACCGAGCGTGAGATGAGCTGTGACTGAAGTGAATCACTGTGATTTTTTTTTTTTTTTTTTTTTTTTACATTAAAAAGATACTAGCTAAGGGAAAAAAAATATAAGTAGAAAAAAATACCGCTTGTCGCCAGACCCTGTAAAGAAGACAGTAGGAGAAATATACACATGGAAGGGGGGGAAGTCCAATTTAGTGTGAAAGATGTATTGTCACTCCTCTTTTGAAAGAGTTTAAGTCATAGGCAGGTGGAAAAACAGACAAAGGAAGAGAGATACAGAGTATACCAGTGTAAAGGATGAAAGAGTGAAGATACTGGTTAACTCTTGCATTAGGAAGATAGACAGAATTTGGATGAGAAGAAGTAGTAAGTCTTGTGCAGCGAAGCCGCGGGAGAGGGGGGAGGCATGCAGTTAGCAAATTCAGAAGAGCAGTCAGCATGAAAATAGCGGTAGAAAATACTTAAAGGTGCAACATTGCGGCGGTGACTTAAAGAATTAAGACAGTCAGTTAGATTAGGATAAAAGCTTTAGACTCCACCCTGTTTAAAAGAGCTGTATGAGTTTAGCCTCTCCAGACATGAGAGCCATACTCCATACATGGGCGGATAAGGCAAGCAGCTGTGACGTTGAGAAAAATGGACGAAGCTGCCATAGAACACCTAAATTCTTGGAAACTGATTTAGCAAGTGTATGGATATGAAATTGCCAGTTTAGATTTGTAGTAAAGGATAGACCGAGTGTGTTTAATATGGAGGAGAGGAAAAGTTGAATATCATTGACGAAAAGGGGATAGTTATCTCGATGGTTATATCGAGTAGAAAGTTGTAGAAATTCAGTTTTTGAGGCATTGAACAAAACCAGGTTTGCTCTGCCCTAATCAGAAACTAGTGAAAGATCAGAAGTTAATTGTCATATAGCATCTCGCTTTGAGTCATTTAATTCTTGTTGGGTTGGGCGTCTGTTGTACGACGTTGAAAAATGCAAGGTGGTGTCATTAGCATAGGAGTGGATCGGGCATTGAGGCATTGAATAATAGAAAGGGAGTGGGTGATAGGACAAAACCCTCAGGAACACCACTGCCAATAGTTTTAGGAGAAGAACAATGACCGTCATACAGCAGCAATAGACCGGTCGGAAAGGAAACTGGAGATGAAGGTACAGAGAAAAGGATAGAATCCGTAGGAGGATAGTTCAAAAATTAAAAATGTATGCCATGCTTTATTGAAGGCTTTCGATACGTCAAGACCGACAGCAAAGGTTTCACCGAAGTTCCTAAAGGAGAATGACCAAGATTCAGTTAGGAAAGCAAGAAGATCGGCGTTTATGGAAACCGTACTGGCAATCAGAGAGAAGTTTGTGAGCTGATAGATGCCTCATTATCTTCTTGTTAAAGGCAAACTGAAAAGCTTTAAAAAGGCAGGAAATCAATGCTATAGGGCGGTAGTTAGAAGGATTGGAGCGGTCACCTTTTTTAAGGACAGGTTGAATGTGAGCAAACTTCCAACAAGAAGGATAGGTAGAAGTAGATAGACACATAAGAAAGAGTTTGACTAGGCAGTAAGAAAGCACAGTTTTTGAGAAAAACAGGTGGGACTCCATCCGTACCGTAAGCCTTCCGAGAATCAATGCCAAAGAGGGCCTGGAAAACGTCATAATAAAGAATTTTAATTTTAGGGATGAAGTAGTCAGAGGATTGGGGAGTAGGAGGAATTTGCCCAGTATCATCCAAAGTAGAGTTGGTAGCATAGGTTTGAGTGAAGAGTTCAGCTTTAGAGAAAGAAGAGACAGCTCTGGGGCCATCTAGTTGAAGTAAGGGAGGGAAAGATGAAGAAGTAAAATTATCATAGATATTATTAGCTAGATGCTAGAAATCACGAGAAGAGTTAAAGTTGGAAAGACTTTACCATTTTCTATTGATGAAAGCATTTTTAGTAAGTTGGAGAATAGATTTGGCGTGATTATGGGCAGAAATATGTAGGGCATGTGCTGCAGCAGGCTACGGTACCTTTTGTGAGCCGCCTCTCTATCATTTACAACACGAGAACAACCAGAGCTTCTTAGCTTTAGTATTAGAGAAAGTATGAGGAATGTATAGATAGCTTCATGCCAGAGATAATCATCTCTGTTATGTGCTTGGCACAAGGAGAAGGATCTCTGACATGGAAGCAATAATAATCCCAAGAAAAATCAGAATAGTACTGCCTCAGGTCCTCCCATTTAACAGATCTGAAATGCCAGGAGCACCTCTGCTTAGGCGGATCCTGAGGCTGCACTGGAGTGATAGGACAGGTAACAGAAATAAAATTGTAATCGGAGGAACTAAACTGAGAGGAAAGTTTAACAGAGTAGACTGAAGGGTTGGAAGTTAGGAAAAGATCAAGAATGTTGGGCGTGTCTCCAAGACTGTCAGGGATACGGGTAGGGAGCTGCACTAGCTGCTCTAGGTCATGAAGGATAGCAAAGTTGAAGGTTTGTTCACCAGGTTGGTCAGTGAAAGAAGATGAAAGCCAAAGCTGGTACTGAACATTGAAATCCCTTAAAATTGAGATCTCAGCACAAGGAAAGTGAGATAGGATGTACTCCACATTGGAAGTCAAATAGTCAAAGAATTTTACATATTCAGAGGAATTAGGTGAGAGATATACAGTACAGATGAATTTAGTTAAAGAGTGAAATTGAAGCCTTAGCCAGATGGTAGGATTTTAATTTTTTTATCTCTAACCCATGGCGCTGGGAGACAACAGGGAGACCTTAGATGGTTGGCCTCCGCCCGTTAGTAGCGCGTGTTAGGTTTTTTTAAGTGACGCCTTGTTTCTTATTGATGGGTTCATGCTGCCAGCGGAAGCTCATCGCGCATATAACGTTGCAGTCCCGGCGAGGTTGGTGTTATGGCAGCATGTGGGTGATTTTAGGCCACTTGGAGGAAGTAACGA
>JAXIVD010010263.1:10000-13695 GCA_036785275.1 Cancer borealis
TGAAGCCTTTTGCTCTGATAGGCAGGCATGTTAGCCAGTTGGAAGCTCCCGTTTCCTGTGCAGTGTGAAATTTCCTCACGGTATCCGCTGGCAGGATGTATTTTAGCTGTTCCAACATTTCCCCTTGTGCTCTTTGCCTGTTTCTTGAGATGTTTTTTCTTAGCTCCAAGATCGCATTTTGGTCTGTTTCACCATGTGCGTCTTGAGCTACGATTTTTTCAGTGAGGGATCTGGTGAGGTTGATGGAGTTTAAATTCTCTTCATCGGCCAGTGTCTCAGGGGATGTGATCCCAATCCCACCCAGTCTTGGTGGAAGTGTCAGCAATGTCCTCTCGTCCTCCCCCAGGACGCGGGATCTCATCAGCGCTGGTAGAAAGGTGTTCCTGATGGAGTTTTCCAGGGGTCTGAGGAGAGGACTGATGCCTGGGATGGTGCGCATGACAAAGCTCCATCGGTGTTGTAGGCCATGCGTGAATGCTGAGTAGGCTGCGTGTGGTTCTGTCCTGGCCATGTCAGACAGGACTTCCACCTCTTTCACCCACTCCGACACTTTCTCCCCAACATACTTCTCCTTGAACTCCGCTGTTCCAATTACTGCACCCAAATGTCGCTGTCCGTCCTTTGTCACAATGACCCCACTGCCATTGAACTGTTCCATCGCAGTGTTATAATGTTCGGGTTTAACAATAAGGACGGACTTGATGGCGTTGGGTGTGTATCCTATCGTAGGGCCATTGTCATTTACAAGGTTCCACCACCCCTTCAAGTCTGCAATTTTCCCTGCCCCTGACAGGTCATCTGCGTATGCCACTTGCTTCACATGTGTTTTTTCATACGCAATCACATCTTGAAGCACTGATAAGCCCAGAGCATACATTGCCATGGCCACTGGGTCACCTTGTGTTGTTCCCTCCATGGATTTCAAAACCTTAACCTTAACACTACTATTGCTATTATCACTTATGTACAAATCTGAAGGATCACTGTATGTGTTCTCAACATATGTCGCAAGTGATGGACATTTCGCTCGAATGTTGTGAAGCATTGTCTTTCTGTTAATAGTGTTAAATGCATTTTTGGCGTCCACTAACAGCATCGCTTCACATTCATCCTGGCCAAAAATCTTCCTCATGGCGTGGATGGCCGCTTCCCCGCCTGCCTGCTGTCCTGCACACAACTGTAGATTCCCTGCCGCTCTTCTTACATCCTCCTTCACCACCACCATGATGCACTTCCCTATAATTCGACGGAGAACTTCCCCAATACCGATGGGTCTGCACCCTGGCTTCTTGTCAAGGGGGATAAGGCGGCAGGCAGTCAAGGCGTCAACATGTCGACAGTTGGTGGCGGCAAGTTTTCTCGCTAGTGCTGCTAGGACGCTGCACAAGTCACCAGCAACACTGCCACAGTGAGTGCTGCTCAGCAGGCGGCGCCATCCTCTTGCATCCAAGCCTGAAGGACCCCCGCTGCCTTTTGTCTGAAGAGCTTTTTTCCAGACCATCTCTCCTGTTATCATCTCGTAGATAACGCTGTTTGACATTGGAAGGCATTCCTGTAATCTTAGTCCTTCAGAGTCGCTGGGTGGAGGATGTTTGTCCTTCAGCAGATTGATGGTTTCCCTGGTGAGTGGCAACACACCGCCGCTCTGGTCTTCATCGAGTGCCCGGAGTGCGGATGAAATATTGCCTTATCGCATCCTATCCGCAAAGCCGCGAGCCTTATCTTCATTTAGATGGTTTGAAGGATGTCTTGGTAGCCTTTTCTGTATGGCTCTCGATTCCTCCAGGAGCTCATTCAGTTTATCATTAACCCAAAGGTCAACTCTTCTTGTGAGTGCCTTCACATTGTCGCTGGTCTTTGCCTTTTGGTGTGTCTTCTGAAAGAAGACTTTAGGAAGAAGAAAAAAGACTTTTAGCGCAAATGGTGCAAAGGGGGTGTCTTGGATGTATGTGTTGAGGAGGCTGACCATTTCTTTGACTAGTTTGGCCGTGGCTGCACATTTTGGCGGCTCAAAAAGATTATTGGCAGACCACCCAACTATCTCAAGATAGGTGTTATTCACCCATCTTGCTGTTTCTTCCTCCGTTCGCCCTTTCCATACCGAATTCCTCCTCTCATTTTGCTCCACACCAAGGTTCAGCTGGGGCACATCATGTCGTGGCGGCGGTGGAGCACGCGGTGATGATGATGGTGATGGTGGTGGCGGGCTGTCCGTCACTCTTGTGTTCCTCTGTCTTCCATCCTGTTGATCTTGATCTTCATCCTGGGGCTGCTGGCTGTCATCTAGTTCCTCATCTTCCCCTCTCCCCGCCCTGGTCTCGTTCCAGGGGGTTTTGACACTCATTACCCTTCCTGCAGTTGATACATTTTCTGTTTTGCTTCGCACATTTACAGTTTATACATTTGTGATCGTGTTTCGCACACTGACAACATGTTCTTTGAGCTTGTGAACCAGACATTTTATACTAAGCATTATTCTATATCCATAGAGAGGAGAGAGAGAGAGAGAGAGAGAGAGAGAGAGAGAGAGAGAGAGAGAGAGAGAGAGAGAGAGAGAGAGAGAGAGGAGAGAGAGAGAGAGAGAGAGAGAGAGAGAGAGAGGAGAGAGAGAGAGAGAGAGGAGAGAGAGAGGAGAGAGAGAGAGAGAGAGAGAGAGAGAGAGAGAGAGAGAGGAGAGAGAGAGAGAGAGAGAGAGAGGAGAGAGAGAGTAGAAGAGAGAGAGAGAGAGAGAGAGAGAGAGACAGAGGTGGTGGAATGATAATGAGGGGGGGAAGGAGGGAGGGATAGAGACAGAGAAAAGGATAAGGAAGGAGGGGGACGGAGAAGGAGGGAGGGATAGAGATATAGAAAAGGATAGGAAGGAGGGGAAGGAGGAAGGAGGAAAATCAGGGAGAGTGAGTGAGGGATGCAGGGGAGAGAGAAGTGAGAGATGCAGGGGAGGGAGTGAGGGAGCAGGGGGAGGGAGTTGAGGGAAGAATGGGAGGGGGTGAGGGAAGCAGGGAGAGGGAAGTGAGGGATAGCAGGGAGAGGGAGTGAGGGAAGCAGGGGAGAGGGAGTGAGGGGGAAGCATGGGGGAGGGAGTGAGGGATGCAGGGAGAGGGAGTAATGTGAGGGAAGCAGGGACGAGGGAGTAGGGGATGCAGGGAGAGGGACGTGAGGGAAGCAGGGAGAGGGAGTGAGGGAAGCTGGGAGAGGGAGTGATGGATTGCAGGGAGAGGGAGTGAGGGATGCAGGGAGAGGAGTGAGGGAGCAGGGAGAGGGAGTGAGGGTAAGCAGGAGAGGGAGTGAGGGATGCAGGGAGAGGAGTGAGGGAAGCTGAGGGAGTGAGGGAGCAGGTAGAGGGAGTGAGGGATGCAGGGAGAGGAGTGAGGAATGCGAGGAGAGGGAGTGAGGGAAGCAGTGGAGAGGGAGTGAGGGAAGCAGGTGAGAGGAGAGAGAGTGAGAGCAGGAGAGGGAGTGAGGGAGACCGAGGGAGAGGATGGAGAGAGGAGAGAGAGAGAGAGAGAGAGGCGGAGAGAGAGAGAGAGAGAGAAGAGAGACGAAGAGAAGTAGAGATGAGATGAGAGAGAGATGAGAGAGACGAGAGAGAGAGAGAGAGAGAGAGAGAAGGAGAGACGAGAGAGAGGAGAGAGACGAGAGAGAGATGAGAGAGAGAGAGAGAGAGAGAGGAGAGGAGAGAGAGAGAGAGATATGAG
>JAXIVD010010264.1:0-2500 GCA_036785275.1 Cancer borealis
ATTAGGAATTAAGAAAAATAAGGGCCCCACTTGACTTCACACAAATCCTTCACCTTACGCCCTCACCTCACCCTGTCTACGATACACCCCCCCTGCACACTCACTTATACACTCATTTACCAAGCTCAAAGGTATTTAAGTCTTACATCCTAAAGCACTTCATGTCACACTTCTGGCCACCTCCTCACCCTAACACGTCTCATATCAACCCTGTTACCGCTTCACCCATCGACTGCCATCACCCTTATAAGCCCTGATCCCATTCAAACACCCTTGTCCTCATCATGAACCGATCAACCCTGGACTTACACCCCTTGAAACCTTCCATCCATCACCTAGCTCCTTCATAAACACACATTATCCCACACACCCATAGGCACCCTTCACCCTTCACACACACCTGGCACTTCAAGAACCCACCAGTGCCAGGACAGACGGGAGAGAAGAGGGAGGGAGAGAGGAGGAAACAGGCACCAGGAGAAAGACGAAGGCACTCGGCTTAGCACAATCTTGAGTCAACACCAGAAAGTGATGAATTGCCTCGCCAGTGATAAGGTTAGAAGGAAGAGGTGAGACGCCCCTCTGTGTCCTGTACCCGAGCGTTAATTAGACCAGGACGCCCACTGATAACGAGGCTGGTTGGGTCATTGGGTCATTAGGAAACACTCAGTCCATCTGGCGACTCAGAGGTGTTGGCTTAATTGAATATAGCTAAAAGGGGATGTGGGTTATTTTAGGCTGATATGAGACTCGAGGATTGGGAGGTGTGGTGGTGGGGGTGGTGTGGGTGTGGTGGGTGTGGTGGGGGGTGGGGGAGGTGGGAGTGTAGGGTACTTAATTAATTTTTAGTGTATGAAGCTTAATGGATTAATCTCCTCGCTTATTGGTGTTTAAGTGGTACTTGAAGGTGGTGATGAGCGATACCACACCACCACCACCCACCACCACCACCACGTCTCTCTCTCTCTCTCTCTCTCTCTCTCTCTTCTCTCTCTCTCTCTCTCTCTCTCTCTCTCTCTCTCTCTCTCTCTCTCTCTTTAATCCTCTTATACATTAATCCTTCTATTTATGGTTATCTCTTATCTTTAATATCTGACCTATTTGTTAATTTTCTATTTTTTCTCTATTTTAATACAATTTTCCTGCATTCATCTTTTCTTTCCACGTTTTTCAATCTCACTCGTTTAATTTATATTTGTTTTGGTTCTCTCTCTTCTCTCTCTCTCTCTCTCTCTCTCTCTCTCTCTCTCTCTCTCTCTCTCTCTCTCTCTCTCTCTCTCTCTCTCCTCTCTCTCTCTCTCTCTCTCTCTCTCTCTCTCTCTCTCTCTCTCTCTCTTTTTCTCTCTCTTTCTAAGGCTACTCTCCTCGACCCTTCCTTATCGCAGAGTAAAGCAAGCGAGAAAAAAATATGGGATGCGGTCAGACACAAGGTTGCTTTATGTTGTATATAAAGCATGCGTTAAGGACAAGCTGAAACCTTATCGGGGGCATCGCAAGCCTGGTGTCCCGTCCCGTCACTCTCCTCCTTCACTCCTTCACTCATCCCCAGACAGTTAATTACAAGCCGAGTGAGTGACCTTGAAACTGCTACTCACTTCACTGTCGATTAATGTGAATTTTTTTTTTCTTCTTCTTCTGTCTTTGTCTTACGCTTGGGAGTTTTTTTTTATGGGTAGGTTATTGTTTTTGTTGTAGTTGTTTTTTTGCTATTACTGTTGTTACTGGTGATGTAATTCTTTTAATTGTTCGTACTACTGCTATTGTTAATCTAACTACTACTATTATTATTACTACTACTACTACTACTACTACTACTACTACTACTCTGCTTATTTTTCTCCTACTGCTGCTGTAACAAAAATAAATAACAGAACAGAAAATAATAAGTGTCTGTCTACGATACTAATATAAATGTTTCATAGTTTTGAGAAAGAGAAAAAAAAACACCCTCACAAATTTTATTCCAAACGTAAAAACAATACTTAAACCACAACTCACAGTTCACTAAAGTCTTCATCAACACTCATATGAACTCTAAACGAGGATAAATCTTGCTTAGATGTGGCATCGGAACAGAGATACACGACAAATACGAGAATAAATTAAGATAAACCAAATACACGTTAAATTTACATATCAGATCAAGTCTTAATGTTCGCCTTTTGTGGTCAATTCATATAAAAAGAAAATAATAAAGAGCGAGAATGACCTATAGAAATGCATATCTTATCCATAATTCCTTTTTCCTCGATTATATCCTTTGTAATTTATTTTTCCATTTTTTTCTAATCCTCAATGTGTTCCTTGTGTCCTTCATCCCTCCTACCTCCTCCTACCTCTCCTTTCTCCCTCCCTCTCTCCCTCACCTGTCTCTCCAAGGTAAGATCCACTAATTAGTATCTATTATGACTCGATGCAAAACCTAGCCACGGGGTACCTAAGGGTGAGATTCCTGCTTAATTTACGACAATATCGCCCTAGTACAGGTATCTGCTTTATG
>JAXIVD010010264.1:7500-13693 GCA_036785275.1 Cancer borealis
GTATGTTACGGAAATGTCATCCATCCGCCGTGATCTGAATATCGGGCTTCATCAGCAAATAGGTCGAGTTTAGGTTAGTTTCCCTCGGTAGACTGTCTTTGTTCAGCAGCTCGTGTTTGTCTTTAAATAGTATGCCGTTCCCTTTTTATGTGGATTCCATGATATCCTTTCCCTTCTTGCACAATATGTAACGTTTGCGACGCGCACCTCAGGTAACGAAGCATCTGCCAGGTACTCTTAATCTGTCTTCATGATCGTTGGGTCTCTCCTGCTCAAACATCCCGTAAGATACACAGTGCAAAGACTACCACGGCTGCTACAGACACGAAGCGTATACTCTAACACTTTTCAAAATCAAGAAAATGAATAAGAGAAGCATTTTGTGGAATATATACACGATGGATTACAACTTAGACATAAAACGGAACAATGCTAGCTGGCTTTCCATCCTGAATAAAATCTTTCAACCGAAGATACAGTTCACTTGGGTCACCTTACGCAATTAACAGACAGGTGTACACTAAGACCAGGTGAGAAATAATCTAAAGTCATCCTAACATTATTCACTAGCGTTTCAAAGTGTCTTGTAGCAAAGGATGATTAAGACGATATCTCCCTGACTTCCTTCCTCTCCCTCCCTCTCTCTCTCTCTCTCCCTCTCTTTCTCTCTCTCCTACACTTCAGGGTTGACTCGTTATCCTTCGGCACTCTGCATAGGCTGGATTTACTTGCATTTTATTATAACCATTATGATAATATACTACCTGGCCTCTTCCACCTGCCTCATTAATATTCTGTCCGCTATTAAGTGGTTCTCATCCAACCCAAGTCCATCAACAAGCTTAAGTTGACTCTCTCTTTCTCCTCCTCTTCCTCCTCCTCCTCCTTCTCTTCCTCTTCCTTTGTTCATACTCGTTCTCTTTTATATTCTTCTTTTATTATCTTTATTTGTAAGGGTTGGTTATTTTTGCTTCTCTCTCTCTTCTTTACCTGAGCTAGTTTTCAATTCTCATGTGTCGTCCATTACGTCTTCACCTATCTAATGTTCCCTGATGATAGATCTGGTATTTAATTATATATGCCCTTCTTGTCTCTCATGCACCCCGTCATTTGCTCTTAATAATCTCTACCGGCACATTTTTTTTTATATATCTCTCTCTCTCTTGCCTCTCCTCTTAATTCTTTTTCTCAAGTGCTGCCTTCCATGTCGTTATCTTCTCTCTTCTCTCTTCTCTCTCTCTCTCTCTCTCTCTCTCTCTCTCTCTCTCTCTCTCTCTCTCTCTCTCTCTCTCTCTCTCTCTCTCTCTCTCTCTCTCTCTCAATACTACCCCCACCCTACCTTCACCTGCCCCCCCCACCAGGTGTTCTATCCTCATTATGCCCCTTGGATTAGATGACTCTGCTTACTTCTCAAATCCTGTCTATCCGAACTCTTTGTGTCCTTCCTCGCCGGTCTCGCTAATTCGAAGGGCAAGACGAATACAAAATAAAAAATCCGTTAATTCGAAATAATTCTAAGCTGCTTTAGAAAATATTATTGATACGTCGAGATTAAATTCGCTAAAGTGTGGACAGTGGTGATAAGGGTGGAAGGGTGAGACACAATATCCAATAGGGTGAAGAAATGCTCCGAGAAAAATGACCAATGAAGGTTAGAGAGCATGTGTAAAGCTGTCCAATAAGGAACGAGAAGCTCAGTGACGTAACCAATCCTAAATGAGTTGAAATACTGCGTTGTAATGGATAAACCAGACAACCAATCAGGGAACAGAAGCCAGGACAGACAACCAATAGGAAACCAGGATACACAATCAGATATCCAACAAGAACACGAAAAGGAAAAAAAAAAGATAGAAAATTAACACGAAAAATATGAATACAGAGTTAGGGGAAGAAGGTAAAAAAAAAGAAAGAAATGCCAATAGCAATCTAGAATCTAATCATGCAAAGCAATACCACTGAACACTAATCACGGTTCACTGTAACACTATAAAAAATTATATACATGCACTGACCACCTGGATTATGTAGGTGACCCCATGAGCACACCTGTACCCATCTCCATAACTTACAGGTAATAGGAACTCAGGTGTGTAGAAACAACAGTATTTACGAGCCATTAACACGGAATAATCACCTTTCGGGCCCCTGCATTAAGCAAAAATGAGGCGAAGTTATAATCTGTGAATAATGCAATGCCTGTCTGTGAGTTAGTAAGGGCGGTGAGGTGCGTGTTCATTATTGTTCATTAACACTGTCCTTGGCAACTGATTAAGAGTGTTGCCGCCTCGATGGGTCCAACTTTTTTTGCATGCACTTAAGGGCGAATGTTGATCAGTCTTAACACCCACCCTCCCACCCTCCTCTCCCCCTCTAAAAGCACTATTTCTCTACTCCTTCCCTGTATTTAAATCTCCCCCTTCCCCTCCACCCCCAAGACCGAGAAAGATGCACTCTTGTTTGTTTTTGTGTGCTCGATGGTGACGTGTGTGGAGAAGACAGTGTTAACCTTAGCCCAAAAAAGTGGTGAATTTATGTTTGGTTTTGGCCACAGACACACCTGGGTTGGGCTCTCCTCTCGCGCTCTCTTCCCTTGAGGTGAGTTTGTAGGAGTGTCAAAGCGAGCGAGAGTTAGACAATAGACCAAAATAGTAGCGTGCAGGTGTGTGTGTGTGTGTGTGTGTGTGTGTGTGTGTGTGTGTGTGTGTGTGTGTGTGTGTGTGTGTGTGTGTGTGTGTGTGTGTGTGTGTGTGTGTGTGTGTGTGTGTGTGTGTGTGTGTGTGTGTGTGTGTGTGTGTGTGTGTGTGTGTGTGTGTGTGTGTGTGTGTGTGTGTGTGTGTGTGTGTGTGTGTGTGTGTGTGTGTGTGTGTGTGTGTGTGTGTGTGTGTGTGTGTGTGTGTGTGTGTGTGTGTGTGTGTGTGTGTGTGTGTGTGTGTGTGTGTGTGTGTGTGTGTGTATGAAGCATCGTACGGTATACACACCTTCAAACACACACACAATAAGATACACAAATAAATGTATCTCAAAACAAACCATGTTACTTAATCTTGCCAAACAAACACACACACACACACACACACACACACACACACACACACACACACACACACACACACACACACCCACACACACACATACACACACACACACACACACCAGCTATGCAATCAGAGGCCAATACAGCTACTCTTAACATTGTATGCTAATGGAGTGTGACACAATTGACAACACGTGCATTCTTGGGGCAAAACAATGGATTCAAACCCAACAGGAAGGAATGACTGACCTGAATACCTGATCATCCTAGCGTGGAATCATTATATCTTGTCAGCTAACGAGACATTTTCCACACACATGATCTGGCACTAACACCTTACACTAATGAACCTTACACGTACACACAGACAGACACACACACATATATATACATACACAGACCGCCACCTTCGTCACTGCCAATTAATTAACGTTTCAAACTGACATATGTTTTAGCCCAACACCTGATATAATTCTCCATTTACTTACACTACTCATCTACTAGTCTCTTGTCTTCTACCTCTCTCTTACTAAACCATCCCTAGTGCATCTATCTATCTATCTACCTGTCTCCTGCTTACTCACCTTCCCCTTCCTTTCACCATCCCACGAAGCACCTTAGAAAAAAGTAACAACAATAAATCTCTCGCTAATGTCGTGACTAGACGCCAGGTGAGGCCGAGATTACCCTTTCCCTGACTCACGCTAATTAAGGTCATTACCATTAGCGTCACTTGTACACTCGCCTAAAAAAGATTATTAATTATGTGTAAAACCTAACAAGTGTGACTGTGCATACATAATGACTGTGTGTGTGTGTGTGTGTGTGTGTGTGTGTGTGTGTGTGTGTGTGTGTGTGTGTGTGTGTGTGTGTGTGTGTGTGTGTGTGTGTGTGTGTGTGTGTGAATGGGTCGGTATGTGTGTGGGTGGATAAGTGAGAAGGAAAGAAAGAGAAAGAGAGAGAAAGAGAAAGAAATTGTGAGAAACCGAGAAAATAAAAGCAACAACAAAAAATATATATAAAACGCAAGAAAGATTTCCAGGTATTTTCAGCAAGAAGATGAAGATTAGTGGTCCTCTGTAAATGTCTTTAAAGGCTACTGCACTTTGCACTTTAACTTCCCTTCTGCGGGGCTCTGAAGGCCGAGGGAGCCATGAGGTGGAGTCCCAAGGGTGTGTAAGCTGCGGCAAGGCCAGTGGAGGAAGTGTTTGCTGTGGGAGGACCGGCCGAAGGGATGGCATTGAGGTACTGATCTAAAAGCAAGTCCCGCTGAATGAGTTTAAATTAATAAATGTGTAACCAGATGGTAGATAATTACTTTTATGATTACTGGAGGCATTGCTCAAGGTAACCCAGCTCTTCCCCCTCCCTCTCCCTCTCCTCCGTCTCCCTCTCCCTCTCTCCCTCTCTCTCCAAAGCGACGTGGCCAGGCAGGTGTCATTAGACAGGACAGGTATGATGATATTTAAGATAACCGTACGAGAAAATACTTAATAAGAAATATCGGACAGGTAAAAATAACGTGTCTGTACAATTTTTTCTTCCTTTTTTGTCTACACTCAGTAACCTTTATGAGAGAAGCAAGTTGAATGAAGTCACTTTTTTTTTCTTCTTCTTCTTCTCTTACGCATTTGATTGCAATTATTACGTGAGACCGTCGACTTAGCAACAGCTGAATGAAGGTGAAAAAGATGATTACTTCTCAGGCAACATTCAGAGTGTGACGTCAGGAGAAAATAAAGAAAAAAAGAGGAATGGAATAAAGGGAATAAGAGAGAAAGAGAGAGAAAAAAACGGGGGCGGGGGGAGGGGGGAGAGAGAGGCCCTTTGCTCCCTCTCTCTCACTGGCAGGTTGTCTAGGGGTCAGCAAAGGTTAAAAGTGAAGGTGAGCGTTGATTGACCTAAACACGGGAAGCACATTGCGTCAAGACAACGTCAGGCACACCATTAATTACTGCGTCAAGTTAAAGTGTACGGGACGGGTTGGATATGTGTGTGTGTGTGTGTGTGTGTGTGTGTGTGTGTGTGTGTGTGTGTGTGTGTGTGTGTGTGTGTGTGTGTGTGTGTGTGTGTGTGTGTGTGTGTGTGTGTGCGATAATTATTCATACATTGGTGTACATGAGATAATGATTTCCCGACCACTTATTCAGCTTCATTTTTAATCCTTCTCGTTTCCTTTCATTTAAACTACTCATTGTTTTCTTCTATTTATTCTTATTTATACGTATCCTGTTTAATTTACATGTTTGATATTCTTTCCTGATATTTCCCTTCACCTTATCTTTTGCTTACTCTCAGGTGTGTCTAGCGCAGGTAAGGTAATAAATATGAGGTGTGTTTCCTCCCTCAGGTATGTGTGGTTGATTAGATGAAAGATCTGAATTTTTTTTTTTTTCTACATTACTTTTATTATCTTATTTATCTTTCATCTTCATCGATCAATTTTTTCTCCTTCCTCCTCCTGCGCCTCCTGCTTCTCCTCCTCCTCCTCCTCCTCCTCCTCCTCCTCCTCCTCCTTCTCCTCCTCCTACTCAAGGTTCATCAGTGTAGCTATTTTGGGAGGAACTTAAGCTGGAAGAATGAAGTCACTATTATTAGACAACATACAATACATAATATTAATGAATGTTATTGTTCTATCTCATTCTACCTGTTCCTCCTCCTCCTCCTCCTCCTCCTCCCTCCTCCTCCTCCTCCTCCCCCTCTTCGTTCCCCTCCCTTCTTCACCCACCACCACCACCACATCCGCTCACAATATTTATTCAACTATTAACACTGTGTCATTATTTAAATTAGTGGATGAAGGCCAAGACAAGAGAACTGTAATAAATTTTAAAGATACATATTCAGTGCACAATAAGTATATAAAGGCCCACGTGGTACACATGTGTCTAGAAGTAATCAAACGACAGGTAAGTATCAATGCGAGATAATGTTAAATGTTAATTACTTAGATATATATAGATACATTTTTTTTTTATAACTCTATCCTTTTGCATTTTATATTTACCTGAGTTTCTCGTTTGCATTTACACGAATATTAACATTTATTCTTTAACTTTACACAAGCCTGAAATTAACATATTAACGATATTCCCACATGCTCAAGAAGGTGATGATGATGATGATGATGATGATGGTGATGATGATGATGAT
>JAXIVD010010266.1:5000-10000 GCA_036785275.1 Cancer borealis
ACGCGCCACCCACAACACACCCCGAGGATAAACATAACTAGCAACGAGACATTGTGTGCCGTGATTCAGTAGACATGACCTCTTTTGTGTACCATCATCATTTTTTCATCTTCTCTTTCCTCCGTTATCTCTTCCTTTTTATATCATTCCTCTATATCCAGTTTCCTCTCTTTTCTTCGTTATTTTTGCTATGCTTCTTTCTTCTATTCCTTCCCCTCTTTCCTTATCAATTTTCTATTCTTTCCCGTTTTCTTCCCTGCACATGTTTCTGCCATCCATTCCCTCCGCTTCCTATCCCTGCATAATAAATTGTTTCTTTTTCTTACTGTCTCTCTCTCTCTCTCTCTCTCTCTTACCCATTTCCTGTCTTCCCGTTCCTCATCCGTTGTCCAATCTTTCCGTCTCTTTGTCTCTCCATCCCGTCCCTCTGACATCCATTTCTATGTCGATTCGATGGTCTTTGTCATCTTTAATTCTGTTACGCTGGTACCATACTTTTTGTGTATAGTCTCGGAGCCTTAAACGTTTTGCATGCATGTATTCATACGTGTATTCATAAACCAAGACTAGGGTTAGCGAGTGAGAGGCAGAAAAAGAGATATCCACAAAATATTCTAAAAGCTTTGTTGTGTTGAAAAGTTAGTCTCACTTGTCCTCTCTATGTAGATAGATAGGTTAAAAGAGGGAGAGAAAAATAAAAGAGAAAGAGAGAAAGACTAAAAGTACACTGAAAAAATTAAAAATAGAAAAAAATAAGAACATATACCCATTTGGAAGTCATTAACGTGGGCTGAAGAATGCCTTGTACACTTAACGTCTTACAAAATGAACCTTCCAACCCCACACACGACTACTGCTGCTGCTGCTGCTGCTGCTGCTGCTACTCAAGAAGGCAAGCAATGATGGCCTCCGCTAATAGGAGTTGTTTCTGCCTCAGTGGAAGACGAGATGTGTTTCTTCTGTCTTGTAGAACTACGCATGCTCGGCCCGCCTCTCCTGATGGCTGTGTTGTTATAGTTTTCTTTCTCTCTCATTAGGACAGACAGATTCAATTTTTCTTTATTTATTTGAAACTGTGTTTTACATTATAATATGACAAATTGTTAAGCTAGGTATGTTTTGAAAATTATATTAAGTGTAATAAAAAACGGGCAATATAAAATCGTAATGAAAGATTGTTAACTTGGAGCACCAATAAAATTTATTCAAGGCTTGGTGCGCTCTCTCTCTCTCTCTTTCTCTCTCTCTCTCTCTCTCTCTCTCTCTCTCTCTCTCTCTCTCTCTCTCTCTCTCTCTCTCTCTCTCTCTCTCTCTCTCTCTCTCTCTCTCTCTCTCTCTCTCTCTCTCTCTCTCTCTCTCTCTCTCTCTCTCTCTCTCTCTCTCTCTCTCTCTCTCTCTCTCTTCTCATCTTAGTTTCAACTTTTCTGTCAAAACTTAATTGGATCTCTATTTCAATTAAGTCTTCATTCCGCGTGAAAATGGGGAGCGGAGGGAAATAAAGGAGTCTAGCAGGGTTGGGTTTTCACTGTATGGTAGAAGAAAAAGTTGATCAATTAGCCTCCGAGGTAGAGTACTTCAAATGGCTCCCTAAAAGGCGATTTCATTATTTTTCCCCCTCCGTCTTTATTCCAAGTGGTCTAGAGGGCAGAACCTTCCCTCTAAAACTCATTCCTTATTGCAGGGAACGGCAGAGTTTCCCTTTATAAGTACGTTTTCATTTTTTTTAAGTTTTGATTTTATTTTATTTTTATTTTTGGTTACTGAGAGGCCACAAATTAACAAAGATTTTTCTTTTGAGAACATCTACTAATGAGTCATTGAGCTTTTATACAGCCACAACGAAAATTGAGAGAGAGAGAGAGAGAGAGAGAGAGAGAGAGAGAGAGAGAGAGAGAGAGAGAGAGAGAGAGAGAGAGAGAGAGATCACAGCAAAGACAGATAGACACAGAATCAAACAAACATGAAAAAGGATTGGCTAGTGAAATATAAAAAAGACACACACGCCAAAATAAAAAGAATAAAAGAATTTTTAAAAACATGAAAAAAAGAAGTAAATCTGAATACTTGAATCGTTAATACATTTACATCCTTGCCAATCGTCGTTCATATTTCTCATGGTCTGAAGTTGTTGTTTTTTCACACTACACAGGTGATTTTTTCAATTCCCTCTTCGACCTTGATAAAAAACATCACCCACCTATCTATCACCCAGCTCGTCTTCAAAACAGAAATTCGTTTTTATATATATCATTCAATTCACTTCCAGATATCTAAGCTGAATGTTGTAATATAATGATACTTTATGTCATAATCTAACACGTAAACATGCATCTTTTCTACTTTTTATTTCATCTTATCATGTCTTTCTATCCGTGTATTATTTGTTTCTCAGTCATACCTTCCCTTATAGCTATGACTCCGCTTGCACTGTACACCGTCAAAGTTTTTTTTTTTAAATGTTACGCTATTCTGTTACTTTCACGCAATTCAGATTATATTTCAGTACAAACCTAAAATATATTCGGTTCAAGTGGATATATGTTTTCTTCCTGTAGTAACGTTTTGTTTAAACTAACCTTTGCAGAATGTATTTCACCTAACACCTATTGCATGACACCCGTGATATGTGTGTCCATTTTGCAACATATCCTTTTATGGGATCGCTCACACAATATTTGATCTGAACCTGTTTCCTGGATACAATATTTCATTTCACGCACCATCGCTATAATTGGAAATACTTGAGTTAATATTCTTCATTATTTTTAACCAGCTATGCGTTAGTTCTCTTCACCTTCTGTTCTCGTTCATGTTGGTACAAATTGTGATGTGTTGCAGCTCTGTGAGGATTTGTCGTTTTGTTAGGGATTACAACACATTATTGAGCATGTAATATACCACTGTACCACCACACATCAAAATGACAGGTGTTTACATAATTACCCTTGGAAGCATTATCCAACGGGAGCCCTTAAGAAGGCTATTTATACACACACACACACACACACACACACACACACACACACACACACACACACACACACACACACACACGCACGCACACGCACGCACGCACACGCACACACACGCACACACACACACACACACACACGGCCCAGGTGCAAGGTTAGGCTGTAGTGGCACTAATAGCACGAGTATTCAGTATATATATTGTATACTAATGCCTTGCAGCCAACCCCTGACCGTTGGTGGTGACTTTAAGCCACGCCATACTAACCAAAAATTTAGTGAGGGGATCGGGACTTGAACGCCGATCAATGCAACCACAACGCCAACGCTCAGCCGCTGCCACTCCTCATCCTCATTTCATCCATACCCTTCAACTTTATTAGCGCTGTCTGCAGTGGATATATAAGTATAATTCAAGCTGCAGTATGCTATTTAAAGGTACCGGTGTCTTATATCTGGATGTGTTTCAGAGACTAATCAAAACAATATTTTTACTTCCACGAGTTTGTTTTTAGTAAGGTAATGTGTGTCTTCCTCCGTCTAGTTGTTAATATGGACCTCGATGATCCTTGTTCGACTAAGAGAGAGAACTGCATCCTGTTAGCTTGAATTGTTAATATTCATAGGTGAATTTTAGAGGATTTAGTATTATTACTGACATAATTTTACCCGCACACGCACACATACACACACACACACACATACACACACGCACACACACACACACACACACACACACACACACACACACACACACACACACACACACACACACACACACACACACACACACACACACACACACACACACACACACACACACACACACACACACACACACACACACACACACACACACACACACACACACACACGTGTGTTGCTTCTCCCTAAAGTGATTAAAGTGATTTAAGATTAATCTGAAAATTCTCTTAAAAAGTGTGTACCTTAAAGATTGGAAGGCAGTGATACCTGTTGCAGAGGTTGCCAAAGAAAACAAGAAAGATACAGACGGGAGAAGAAAGTGAAGGAAGCTGCACACTCTTGGACAGTGTGTACAGCTGTGTTATGAGCACCAAGTCCAGCTGAGAAAGAGTAATGTTGCCAATGGAGTTTTTCAGATGACAGGTTGTGTGTAAGAAGTAGTTATAAAGTTTTTTGCTTCGTTGGGACAGATGTGTTGACGTGTAACCGTCCAAACAGTGCAACTCGTCGGCGAAAAAGAGAGGAGTCGTATTAGCCAGGTGTTCCTAGTAAAGCTGACAAGGAGGAGGACTTATAGAAATACACGTAGAGTGGTAGGAAGAAGAATGTTAGTGGGTAAAAAGAGCTTAAGATAATTAAATTTAGAAAAACAATAACGAGAAAACAAGAGAGTAATCATGATAGAGGAGGAAGAAAAAATTGAACGGAGCTCTAGTCTGACTGACTTTGCCTCTTTGTAAAACAGTATATCGCCCTTGGACATCCACACTGTACTTGTATCTACGAAATTAACCGAATACATTATCAAACCACCAAACATTTCTAACCTTCCCTCAAGAACAAAAATACCTGTACATTTCACCTGTCTATGTTCTCGTAGATTTCATGTAGTTTTTTCAATACCAAATGATACAGCTTATTTTCCGTCCAGCTTCGGTTGGAGGGATGAGTGGGTGGGGAGAAGCCTTCTGCTGTACTAGTATAGCATGATATAGTAGTTACTGAAGAGTAATGAAATCAAACAGCATAAGAAAAACCTGAAGGTATATTGCTGTGTGTAATTCATCATAATCCTTTTCCTCTTCTTAGTCCTCGTTTGTCTTTGTTTTCCTCTTCTGTTTCTTTTTCTTTCTCTTTTTTCTCCTCTTCCTCTTCCTCAATTTCCTCTCCTCTTCCTTCTTTTTCTTCTACTTCTTTTTCTTCTTCTTCTTCTTCTTCTTCTTCTTCTTCCTCTTCCTCTTCCTCTTCCTCTTCCTCTTCCTCTTCCTCTTCCTCTTCTTCTTCTTCTTCTTTTTCTTCTTCTCTTCCTTTGCCTCCTCGTCCTC
>JAXIVD010010267.1:0-7500 GCA_036785275.1 Cancer borealis
CTACAAAGCACATAGCCCTGTACACCTCCTGCCTTACTACGTAGCCACCAGTGACCTGATGAGTAACCATGTCTATAGACAGTCATACATGTCAAGAAGAATCTCATGTCAAAGAGACAGGACATGAGCAGCAGAGCCACGAGCCATCGCCACAGTTGCCAACAAGAGAATACTTGGACAAAATTCACAAGGCAGACCTCCAGAAGCGATGTCGCGAATTAGCCTGTTCGCAGTGAGCATTTTGATACCAGACAGCGCCAGATTTTGTAATTTTTACCGGAAAATAAATACTTTTTGGGGCAAGTTTTACAAGCTTACACAGGTGTATTATTGCACATTAATGCGTCTGAAATTTAAGTCTATTAAGCTCATGATGTCCGACGGCATATGACATCGTTTAAGCCTCTATTCATAATTTCATATGATATTCTTAAGACAGCTTATATTTGTATCAAGGCAAGCAATTTGTCATTTTCTACTAATCTCAATGGGCATATACCGATACATACTTTCATTTGAATGTACCAAACAATAGGCAAATCCATGTAATGTATAGAAAATAAAATTTTGTGTCGCAGACTTAATTTTTTCCAGTACGACAACTACATCCTCGGCTACTGGTAGCAAACCACAACAAACACTAGCAGGCTACTCAGAGCAACTCCTAATGGCATTGTCAGCTGCAAATGCTGTGGCAAGGGTTTATTAGAAGTAAAATGTCTCCCTAGTGATAAATACCAGTCTTTTTAACGGCGCTTAGTATACTACGTCGTACGTCTGGCAGCGGTGCTGTTTTTGTTTTCTTCACTGATCACCTTCGTATATAAGACGTGACAGTGATTTCCAATATTTTTTAACACACTCAGATAAAATGTATAAGCCGAAATCAACATCCTTTTATTTTTACTGCTCATACCTACTGAAAAAATAATAATTACCTAATTGTCGCTTTATCTTATAATACAATTAACAAAGCCTTATCATGCACCAGTAAGTAAAAATAATAACATTAAGGTTATGTTTTTAATTTTAAATACACATGTGCAGTAATTCATGTCGTATATTTTCTGCAGATCGGCTTCTAAATTAACTAAGTCACCCCTTTGCCCCGGAGAAGCAGAGAAAATAAAAAATTCTAGCGCTGATAGGTGTCTACGACCCTAGCTGCGAACAGGCTAATTAGGAATAACAAAAGTTTGGGTTAACAAGAACGAACTCATTGACATGATTCTTAACAAAATACAGCAGTCCTCCCAAACCCTACAAACATCACAATCAAGGCCTCAGTCACGCTCCTCACACGACAGACAGCTCACCCACCCTGATGTTACACCGATGTCCGCTGTGACTGATGTCCCCACACCACTTACCTTCCTGTGAAGCACAACTGACATCCAGCGACGACGTACTGTCACCTGACAGCGAAGATACACAACCAAGAAGCATACCCTAACGTCAATCAAGCATCTACTAAAAAACCCGTTCTGACACTCATAGAAAATGACACTTGGCAATCCCCAGCAGACGAAACACAGCAGTTCGCCACAGACGACATGCATCCATCCCCGCCCCCTCGCCACCATGACACGTGTAACCGGGGAAGGAAGCAGTTGCAGGGTATAACTAATGATATCAAGACAATCGAGTCTAAACTTGAAACAAAAGACACTGAAATTGAGCTGCTAAACACAGAAGTGAGGACAGCCTACTCCATTATTCAGCTCCTCCAGCAGCGCATCAGTGATCTGGAACAAGAAAATAAAAGCAGACGACATGACGCAGCTACATACGCCACAGCCTCCTCCAAGTGTCTCCTCTTAGGAGACACCAACACACGACGAGTCTTTCACTCTGATCTGGACGACAAGTGTATAGTGAAAACTGTAACACACGCAAACATAGATCTGTTAAGAAGATGGGTAACCGAACAATTACAAAGTGTTCCATCCGAATGTGTAATTCTTGGTGGTGTGTATGATATATTTGATGAGTTATCCCCAGATATAATTCTGGATCACCTAGGCTCCCTAATCAGTGATCTCAAAGAGAAAAATAACGAAATGAAAATTCACGTATGTCAGGTTGTGCCAGTGCCAGAACCTCAGGAAATTCAGGCCAAAGTGAAATATTACAATGAGCAGTTACTTGAGTGGGGAGAAGCGAATGGTATAAACATAGTGAAAACAGCTCCAGAGTTCACCCTCGGGACCGGAAATGTAGACGAGTGGTGCTTTGACATAGAGGACAAAAAACCTTGTATATTAAATAGAATGGGCGTGATCAAGCTACTAAGTGTCCTTGAAAAACAGTGTTCAGGGCTTCATTTATGTAAAAATTGGGCAAGTATCCAGAGACAGCCAAAAATCTCCCTCAGCACTCGTCTTGGAGACACGCGCAATGGTGACAGACCTCAGCTTCAAAGTACTGTCGCCTCAATTATCCCCTCCAACGCACCCACTCACAGACCTCCACTGCTACCCACTCCCACACACGCAGCGTCAGCACCATCAAGAACACATCCACACTCCTACGCTGCAGCTGCAAAAAGAAGCCCCCCTCACAATGTGGATGCGGGTTGGGGAAAACGGTGGATGGAAGAGAGTGGTGGCCTCGTTCCGGCACACCGCCTGAGTCGCCCGAGATTGAGTTGGACTGCCACAGCATGGAATCCACCTCCACACAGTCCCATGTACCTCATACCACGCATTACACACAGCCCCACACACCACACAACACACACTACACACAGCCCCACATAACTCACCACACACACTACACACAGCCCTACAAACCGCACCACACACAACCACATAAACATGGCAACACATACTACACGCGGTCCAACACACCACAATATACACACTACACACAGCCCCGCGCATTGCAGAACACACACCACACGCAGCCCCTTGCACCACACAACATTCACTACACACAGCCCCACACACCATTCCACACACACTACACACAGTCCCGTGCACCACACAACACACACTACACACTGCCCCACGCACCATACAACACACATTACACACGGCCCCGCCTACCTCACAACACTCACAACGCACAGCCCCACACACCACACAGCACACACTACACACAGCCCTACGCACCTTACAACACACATTACGCACAGCCCCACATATTGCACAACTCACATTATACAGCAAACACATCAACACGTGGGAAGTACAGTCGTGGTTGTTACAATTGTGGTGAATACAACCATCGCCAAGATACTTGTCGTTTTGACCACAGACTCAAATGTGAATTATGTAATAGATTGGGTCACAAACAGAGGCTGTGCTACTTTTACACCAAATAGGAACTCGGCAAAGAAGGTAGGGCCAGCAGATCTGTAAATGAAAGGAATAAAATAACAATTGCTCATATTAATGCTCAAAGCTTGTTAGGTAATAAATAAGAGATAGACCTCCTAGTTAGGGAAAAGAAAATGGATGTATTGTGCATTAGTGAGACATGGCTGTGTAATAATATTCCGAATGAACACATTGACATACTTGAGTATAAAGTGTACAGATGTGACAAAGATAGGGGGGGAGGTGTATGCATATATATTAGAGATGTTTATAAAGTAGTCCCAATAGAACTCGACATTGTGAGACCGCAGGGTATTGAGGACGTGTGGGTGACGGTGCAGAGTAGCAAGTTTCCCAGTGTCATTATTAGCTGCCTGTACCGACATCCAAAATCTCTCAGCCAAACTTATGATTATATAAGTGATATTATCAATTATGTTAGTTTAAAAGATAAGCCATTTTATATTTTAGGTGATTTTAATGACAATATTTTATCCGATAGCAGTAAGATGAAGCAAATAATTTCGAATGCTAAACTGACACAGGTAATTAGCAAACCCACGAGAATTACCCCCACTTCTGCCACCCTCATAGACTTAATAATCACTAATAAGACCCAGTCCATATTACACTCTGACACAATTCCGTGTCCTGTAGCCGACCACGAGCTCATTAGCGTGACCATAAACTTAAAAAAGCCAAAGCGCCCACCTACCGTAAAAACATTTCGAGATTTAACCACTTACTCCTCTGAGACACTATGCAGTTTATTAAGACAAGAAAGTCACATTTTGAATAAGATTTTTGCCACTGACAACGTTGACACCCAAGTCAATATATTCACAAATACTTTTAATAATTGTTTAAACTACTGTGCTCCTCTAGTCACAAAAGAAGTTAAGAGACCCTTCGCCCCATGAATCAACGAGCATTTACGATCGTTAATGTATGAGAGGGACGCAACACAAAAAAAATCTTAAAAACGATAGGTTCAATGTAGAATTACAGTCGAAATACAAGATACTTAAGAAAGAAGTTAAAAAGTCAATTCATAAAACTAGATCAGACTATTACAACAACAAACTTGAGACAAACAAAGGGAATAGTGCAGCCACGTGAAGTATATTGAAACAGGTTATCTCTACCGACAAATGCAAAACTCCATTTAAACTTGATAATGACGAGGTAACAGTGAGAAACAAAGTGGAAGCTTTCAATAACTTTTTTGCCAATGTTGGAAAGGTTACCTTCGAAAAAACACAACAAAATCGAGGGGATAATCAGAATATGCCTATACACAACAACAACAACAACAACAACACCAACAACCAATTTTGTATCATATTTCGACCTCAACCAACAGACAGCGACACTATTATATTAATAATCAAACACTTGAAAAACACTTCCTCTTGTGGTTCTGACAATATCTCACTACGATTTCTTAAAGAATCCTTGCCAGAAATAATCCCGTACCTTACCTGTATAGTTAACACGTCAATTGTAACAGGAATATTCCCTGAATCTTGGAAACACGCTATTGTAGTTCCTGTTTTCAAGACTGGAGATGTTATGGAACCAAAAGACTATCGTCCAATATCTCTTCTGCCAATTATCTCTAAAGTTCTTGAGAAAGTTATTGCTGCTCAGCTCGCCTCACACCTCGAAAACAATCATCTCCTCAGCAATACACAACACGGCTTCAGGCCTAAGCTTTCTACAGAAAGCGCTCTGCTTACTTTGTCTAATGCATTGCTTGAAACTATTGACAGGAAAAACATCTCATTAGTAACGCTGTGTGACTTATCAAAAGCATTTGACAGCGTAAATCATAAAATATTATTAAGGAAACTCAGAATGTTGCGAATCGACTCCTTTTGGTTCCATAGCTACCTTCATAACATAACGCAGTCGGTCAGAATAGGTAAACATGTTTCTAATAAACTTGATGTTGCTTATGGCGTTCCACAAGGATCAGTGCTGGGTCCAATCCTGTTCTCAATATTCGTGAATGATCTCTCGCAGCACATCCCCGACTGTCTGGTCATACAATACGCTGATGACACGCAGCTCATTCACACAGGTGAAATAACCAGCATTTACGATCTCGTTCACAGGGGAGAGGTGGCTCTATCTCAAGCTAAGGGATATTTTCATTTAAATGGATTAATGCTAAACACTACAAAGACACAATGTATGTTTGTCGGCAGCAAAGGTCTCATATCTCAGATTCCACCCAATACTTGCCTACAAGTTGATGACACTAACATATTCCCCAGCAGCTCCCTTAAGAACTTAGGTGTTTACTTTGACTCTTATATGACTTTTAATACTCATGTAAATAAGATAAGTAAGAAAATTTTTAGCACTATATTATACATTAATAGAAGTAAGGATTGTTTTAACAGGAGAGCAAGAATTACTCTCATGCATACACTAGTGTTAAGCATAATCAACTATGGAATAAAGATATGGGGAACAACAAATATCACTCTTATACAACAAATTCAAAAACTTCAAAACTTTGCCGCAAAAGTTGCATTAGGCAACGGTACCAAATTCGACCATGCCACACCTTTTCTGAGAGAACTTAGCTGGTTGAAAGTGCATCAGAAATACAAGTACGAGTTAGGCATCATTACCTATAATATTATCCATGGCAATATCCCTAACCATTTATTCTACTTGCCGAGAGTGAGTGATATCTGTTCTGTCCCCACTAGACAACAGCATAATGTGTATGAGCCAAAGACCAACACCTGTACCGGGGCGAGGTCTTTACTGGTTGCTGGACCAAAATTCTGGAACAGCCTTCCTTCCTCTATAAGGAATGCACTGTCCATACGGACGTACAAAAAACTGCTGTTCACTTATCTTTTCAACAAACAATTCAGTGTATAAATCAGTAACACGCTTTTCTTACATGGAATTCTGTATTTTATAGTGTGAGGGTCAGAATTTTTAGTCTATTATCAATTGACTTGGTTATAATCTTAACGGTCTTTTACCTATTGTCTCATTTATAGTTTTACACTCCTTTATCTATTGTTTTACTTATAATTTTAATCACAGTAATAACGTGCACCTGTTGTAGGATACGGTGTGAATCTAATGTATAAGTTATATTAGAGTGGAGTTGACTCTACTCAAAGTAAATGTAATAATTGTAAATTGAAGCGCAAGAATAACCATTGTACAATGGAATAAATATCTGATTCTGATTCTGATTCTGATTCTCTCTCTCTCTCTCTCTCTCTCTCTCTCTCTCTCTCTCTCTCTCTCTCTCTCTCTCTCTCTCTCTCTCTCTCTCTCTCTCTCTCTGTCTCTCTCTGTCTCTCTCTCTCTCCCCCTTACTCTGTCGTGGGGAACACTCTTATTTTTGTAACTAAATTTCACATTAAACATTACCTTTATTTCATACATAAAACAGATATTAAAACAGACATGTTCTATTAAAACAGACATTAAACAGACAGCCTCGTTAGGTCCAGTAGGACAGTTGCTGTCTGTTCTTCCTTTGTACTCCTTTGTATAAATAGCAACATACTGTAAGAAGAACAAGTCCAAATAAATCTTTCAACCTTACCACTTACGTATGTAACGTATATATGTCTATCAACCAAATTCATTCTTAAACGACAAAACACACAACCAATCATCCAATCCCATGACATCAAGCTGTCCGTTGCATTTATTTGTCTGCATTCTTAAAACTATCTCTCGTTTCTGAGACCCTCCCAGTATTAGGTAAAGTCCTTACTGCTAATCAAACCTCTTCCAAGGCTACTGAGGAGCTCCACTCTTATCAGTCTTTAACGCCTTCAGCTTCCTGCATTAAACGGCCATTCAGCAATCCTTTAAGAAGCTCATTATGTTCCAGGCACTAGAACGAAAAGCGCGTCGGATATTAACCTGAGGCCCTCTTGGAAGAGAATGGCGTAATTAGTGGATTTTACCAGCTTTTAATTCACGGTCCTGAAACTGGAGCTTCACAAAAGTCTTGGAACATGCAATTACACATGCTTAGTTGGAAATAGCGCGTCAGTATAATAAGTAGCTCATCTTGTTATGAAAGTATACGTTTACTTCGAAGCTTAGCAAAAATGTATCTGCGCAAACAAGCTTATCGATAAGTTGACACCGTCTATCCTGAACATCAGGTATTTGTTCAGTACAGTCG